>JAHZNE010003553.1:0-17098 GCA_027744055.1 Callyntrura sp. NNG-2020
AAAAATATATATTTTGTGCCAATGATTCCTTTGTTCGGTGGTCGTGCCCCCCCCAAATTGGAATTCTGCGTACGCCAGTGTTTACTGTTATGATAGTGTTCTTTAAAAGCGTGAATGCTACCAACCGCACTCACTTTTATGGGTCAGTAGTCTCCAAATGTAAATTGTAAATACTGGACTTTACGGACTTTCCCCCGAAACTAACTCGATTTAAGCAAGATACAAGAAAAACTATTTGCGTCATTATTACAGTACTTGGACCGTAACCATAACACCACTTACCACAAGACAACACTATTATCTTCTACAAGTTGCTATATACTTTAAACCCTTTTTCCTTTAAAGAAGTTCAAAGAAATTAACTTTTCAGAATCAGAAATTACATTTTCAGACTTTTCAAAGAGAAAATTTGAATTTTGTCAAGCCTGTTTTGTCCTACCCGCTACTCAATCTTACATTACCTTACTTACTATAATGCCGGTTCTGATTTCATGGAAAAGGCATACTTAACTAGCGCCATGAGTAGGAGAGGGATATCTGGTTTCAGATGAGTATGCTTCCTGGTTTATCCACACAGTGTACATGAACGGATCTTACGACAAGACGAAATGTCGGTTGAACAGTCAATTTAGGCGTAAATTTGTTAGATTGCAAGTAACGAAAACGAGCTAAAAATAGAAGACGTCAAATAACATTAAGACGAACAGTACAATGACAATCAGGTTGGTTGATGTGTGGGGTATTGCAATAGAGGTCTACCAAGAATTGGCATACTGACAAGCGCATAATATTATGAGTAGAAGAACGCAAACCGCGGCGCTACCTGGTCTCAGCACAACTGCAAATGACAGGGATTTAAAAATTTTGTTTGCTTTCATGTTTGACCAGCTAAATAGAACGAAGCAATATGAGCTGAAGTCAACCTTGGACTGAAATCTACAATTTCAGTTATTAGTTTATTAGCAGAATATTTAAGTTAATTTAATTGGATATCATTCGAGGAATACACCTTGTAGCTGTGTACTTATCTAAGTAGGTACTTATTGTCGCGGTAGTTGGTTATCTGATATGTGATTATGTGATGCTTTGCTCTCATATATCACTTCATTGAGTGCATACATTCATATACAGTAATCAATCACCGCCTATAATGAAGAGTGCCGGGCCAGCTTTCCTTCCTGGAATCACGTAATTAATGTGAAAATTTATCCCTATAATTACTCGTCCCCTCTGGAAAATTATAGCCATTCCCATGTTGGTTTGCAACACTGTGTGGGTTGAAATAAAAAATTTAAGGCGTTCTACATTGGATGTTCTAGTGGAAACTCACTTTCCGCCAAACATTGTCACGTTTCAGGTTTCTGTTGTTGTGTTTGACAGTCCAGCAAGCTCAAAATAGCATCACGGAGACGAGCTCTCACTGTCTTTCAAAAGGTAACAGCAGAACAAGAAAGTGGTAAGTTGCACGCGTATTACAGTGCGTTGTGTAATTTGGAGTTTTATTCGTTAACTACAGGTCTTCCATATTATGTGAAACCTTACATTTAAAAGGAAAACATTGATTCGATTACTGTCTACTAACAAGCATCAAAATTAGTACAACAACGAGCGTGTTTTGTCAGGACTTTCACAAGCCTGCTCGAGAGAAGGCATACGTTTTGTAATAGAACAGTACAGATAATAATGTCAAGTGTGGCGTAACTCATTCAAAGCCATTCATTAACTACAAATGTTGATGACATGTCTAGAGTCGGCTTTCTTGTTTTTGTCTACTGTCTCTGCCTAACAAGTCAGAATAGACGTATCACCATTACAATAAACATGATTACCTAAGAGCCTTGTGTTGTTAAATCACCTTGATTTGAACAATTAGCGAAGATAATTGAAGTGCTGGGAACTAACAACTCTTGTTCTCGTTGTCAAGTACTCGTTTAGAAAAATGTAAAAAAAATTGCAACAAACATAGGAAAAGGGCGTACAAGGCAACTCGAACTGAGAGTTTTTTTTCGTTGTTACACCGACAGAAAATGGTATGTTTCTATTGAGAAAGTTCCAACTTTTCCTGTCGTTGGTAACCAGGTCCTCGCAATGCTCAAATTCATTAGTAAATATAATTTTTTTGACGATATGTTCCCCAGTTCTGTAATAAGTTGGGCTTATTTATGTGAAGCCGTACATTGATGTTATGATTTACTTTTCTCTCTTTCTCAGTAACCGGTGAGATAAATCCTTGACATTTTTCTGGAAGCTGCTCGCGCAAAATTTATACGCTGGAATAAAAAGTGATGGAGTGTTTTTATTGACTTGACGGAATATTAATACTGTGAACCAATAAAACTCCGGCAAAAAAGAGTCAAATAAAACGAGCACTGACTGATGAAAGTTTTGCTGGTATCAACATTCACGGAATTCATTTTGTCACCTTTGTTATTTCGCATTGTAACCGTGAACAAAGGGAATACTGGGATTATGCGTCAGTGATATGAAGAATCATGTTAATTAAACAAAGTAAACTCTACGAATGGCTCAAGGGTGTTCATTTATTAGTCATATACAAAAAGTAATTTCATATAAAAATTAACAACGAATTCTGACAACAGCTTTCAAAAAGTGAACGTTCACAATATATTATCTAACAAAGTGATGGGACGTATTGATAAAAAAAAGCTTCGTAATTCTGTTGAAAAGATCTCGTTTTTAGTTTATTTTCGTTGGTAAATATTTCAATTATATGTTACGTTGTACGTTACGTTTATTCGTATGACACAATAATTCGGTGAAATATACATTCACGTGCATCCAGCATGGAAATGATCGCATTGGAGCGCTACATTTTCTTTCTGTTGAAAAATTTTATGTAGGTCAAAATCTATACATTTCAGTCAGTTTGTCACCCGCTCGTGCCGACTTATAGTCAGTGACATATCCATAATCAGAAATGTGAAAGCACGAGCACAAACATGATGATTTTGATACATTGGCAAAATGTGATGCGAGAAAGTTTAAGTCTCCAAACATTCAAGAAAATTCAACTCCTTCTAATATGCTGACATTTATATTTTCCGTATCATACATCCATTTAAATAAGCAAATTGTATTGTGACAATGATAATCTAAGATAGGTAGGTGAATTTCCCAACGTCAAACGTGTATAAAATCACATAGTCATGCTATAACTTTCCTTTTAAATAAACCAGTACCGGCATACAGAAGTAGCGTTATCTGTACCAAGCAAGTCGTGTTCCTGAGTTCATAACACGAAAATCAAATATGTCTATTTAGATGGTTCCCATGTAAAATGGATTAAAGATCCAACTGCTTCCAGCATCTACTTCAACAAGATTGACCTATACATCTTTGAAGAATATTTTACCCTCTATTGAAATAGCAAATACAATTTTATACTTTCTCAATTGAGGTTCATTATTTGCTCTTTCAATGACCAATCAATGTTAGTACGTAGTATATGCGTCACGCCATTTGTACCAATTTCCTTTTCAATAAAGGGCTAGAATAAAGCTACAACCCGGACAGACAGGCAGACACAACAAAAGAACGAGACAACAATATTATTTCACGGCAGTTTTATTCAAATAAGCAAAACCCACATGCGTAGTCGAATTGTTTGATTTGCCTATGTAAAATTGATCTCAATTTGCTGATCCAAGATTTGAATAGCTCATTCTAGATTCGTTCTATTGAAGCTTGTGTCGATAGCAGTTCCACGAAGTCAGGTAACCGTAACGAAAGAGCTACACGTGCCTTTTCATTACAAAAGCAAATTTACATAATACGTCCATATGGAAGGAATCTTGTCTTATCACTGAACTGACAGGTAGTCCAACGGCCAAATTAAGTTATATAATTTATCATATACCGTTATTCTCCGCAGTGTAGCCAAAACTAACCTCACGAACGATGTCGAGATAGAACACATTTTGTACATAGCTCAACAGTCACAGTCACAACGTCCATGTCAAATGCATATTGGCAGCATTAAATCCGAACATCTATATAGGTATTTCTCCCAGTCCATTTCAAGTCACGTTTTCCTTCTATTTCCCCCTTCAAACCGCTACGGACACCGTACCACGTCGAAATTGACGACATGCGGATGCTCGCTCAAAGTAAAAGTAATATAATAATGGGATTCCAAGCCTGGTGCTTGTACCATACTTTTTATTTAGATATTCAAAAAGAGGACGACCATATTTAGGATCGTTCCAGCATAATCAGGTGAAAGAATTAAATTTTTGTACATTACGAATACATGTTTCCTTTCTCTCCTTTTCCTCTTTCTCCCTTGGTGAATGACTCGAAGCTGTTTACATTGCCAACTTTAGGAACTACAAGCCAGCGCGTAAAAGAACACGCAAACAAATTTGTACAAGCGAATAATTCACTGCGTTTTTGGAGTGAGCGTAGCGCGAGTATTTCCCTAAAAAAGTATTTGCTACCACACGATTTACGAATATGAACGTCTGAAAGACATACATCGCTGCACTTTGTTAATGCTTGCTTACACGCGGAAAAAAGTTTTCATTGAAGCGTGTAAGCATGGGCACCACCTGTAAGCTTACACTGATATGTCGTGAGAATGAAGGAAACACTCTGTGAAATCAAAGAGCAAGTATTCTTTTCACACAGACAGATGTTACGAGAGAGCAGCAAGGCCAGCAAATTAGATAGACTCGCTTTCTTCTTTTAATACTATTGTGTGCGCCCTATAATATACTATACTCTCTCTCTCTCTCTCTCTCTCTCTGTGTACTCCATTTCATATAATATAATATACATTAGCCTACAACCTGTAGAAAGCAGAATGCAAGTTCAGCCTCTCTGGGTGATGTAGCAAAATAAAATGAGAAGACATGAACATCGTTTAGTAGCCGCACTACTGGAGAACTGCCCGTATTTAAAGTAGTTTACAAGCACGAACATACGCAAATGATAGTTCCCATTCCCATGTCCGACGCTGGGGCTCTTGATCTACTTGATTGTTTTTGTGGGAGCCTGGCTACTTTAGGGAGCGCCTACTTGTATGGTTGGTTACACCTACTCTTTGTCACTGTTCTGAGAGAATGCAAATGGCTATTTTGTGGAACTCTCCCGTGACATGACCATTAATGACCAGAAGCACACCACGCAAGACCGAAGAAAGTCACCGCTGGAAAAGGAAATGTGGGGTAGGAAATCATTGAACAAATTATAGGGACGAGTGACCTGTAACTATAAATAACCGGGAGGAGTTTACGGAGGAAATTTATTTGGTTATAAATATGCACATCTGTTTGGCTTTTAAGAAGGAGGCGTATATTTAAATGTAATATGAAAAGTTTTAAATTGAAACCGTTTTGTTAGGTAAAGCAGGCAAAGAGGCTCCTTTTGAAAAATTCATGCCTTTCCGGTTTTATTGCAGAAATGTCCTTTTTCTTTCATTGTTGGTCTTCTGAAAGGTTTAAGATTGGTAGCCTTGTGTGCAAGTAAATAGTCATACATGTTTTTCCTGCTCAGTTTGTAAATTATATGTGCTTTGCCATTTGTGAAACTGAATGCCTCCGCACTCAAAGCAAAATGCCTTTTGGAGTGAGTGGTGGGGGTAAGTAAATGTGTAAAACACCATGTGTGTAGCTTAAGACTTAAACAAACACAGAAAAAGCAAACAGTATGGTTTACATCAGGGCATCTGGGTTTGTTATCGATCCTCGAGTTTTATCATGGAGTCAAAAACTATCGTATATTTTCTCTGGAAGGAACATGATCACACCTTTTTGTAAACTAGTTTAACTTTGAGTAGTGCCGACCATGAAATGGGTACCCTTAAGCTGAACGAGAGAACAAAAAAGAGGAGAATTCGAGAAGCAAAAGTTTTTTTGTGCGATTCAAGAGTTGAAATGTTGTTGTGTTGTGTGTGGACACCTGAAATTGACTTTAGGATGCGGTAGCAGAGGAAACCGCTTTACAATCACCGTTATCGTGAAATATTGACCCAAAATACATGCTCTATGACAAAGAGTATGTGCAGCGCACTTCTTTCGTTGGTTATACGAACCGTGGACGAATGTGCTTCAGCAACATGAACGACATCAAATCCTTTGGGACACACGACAATAGTCAATAGAACTTAAAAAGGAGAAAAGAAAGATTGGTAAGTCCATATTTCAAGGCAGACATACCTCACTTTTACGTCTTTCAACGAAAGTCAAATTTTACTTTATGCTCTCTCTCTCTCTTTAAGTCGCCTAAGTTGGTAGCACTCTCAATTCACAAAGGTGAATACATCAAGATATATAATGCATCTACCCATCTCTACTAGACACATGCACATATATTGTCATTCCTGCTTTCCTGTAATACCAAATGGGAAGCGTAATGCGAAAATGCGACAATAAGCATATATAGACGAAGAGAAAAGTTGAAAAGTATATCAAAAAATGTTACGCAACGAGTCAACCTTAATATTGTTCGAACAAAGATATGCCAGCAGCATAACAGATAACTGCACAGAGGAAAGTTAGATAGATGCCCATTTCTTTCTCGCTACACACACTACTGTGCTGGCAACACCTTACTTCCCAGCGACTACATAAATACTTGCATTCAACATTCATGTTTACTCCACAACAAAAAAGTAGCAACAAAAATGATCATTGTCGGAACCTAACTCCCATAAAGCATGCCAGTTTGCCCGTACCCGTGCTAGCTGACTAATAATACCTGTTAGTAGAGAAAAATGTAGACGAGCAGCAGCAGACACAGAAAAATATTTTTTTGCCAGAACTGCAGTATAAAGTTAAATTGATAGCAAGTTTAAGCAACCGGAGAATAGGGAAACACTATCAACTGAACCATCAACAAAATAGATAGGTAAGCACATCCACCAAAAGTGAGGCCTATCCTGCACGCTACCCTTTTGTGCTTCCTGTTTCATCTTTTTTGTCCTTCTTCCTTTCTCCTCAAGTGTACAAACTGTTGAAAAATTGCTGCTTGCATCGCTATGAAAACAAACCATTTCCTACATGCGTAGAGAGAGAGAGAGACGACGAGGAAGATTGGCATTGTGGTGGGTAGATTTGAAGGAGAATAAGAAGGGAAATAAATATACGTAGGAACAGGAAGCAGAAGATGAGAAACAGGGACTGTGCACAAGAGGGAAAGTGTTTAACGAAGAAAGATGATGGTAATGTGTGCGGTATAGACATACTTATAAAGTAACGGGGGGATAGTGATGTGCTGGAAACACGGACAATTGGCATGGAAAATAGAACGGAGTATTCCTTGTTTTTTTCTTGATGTAAAAAAATCATTCTTTGCTCTATTCACAGAGACAGTGCTTCATGTTGTAATACTGCAAAACGTAGTTTAGCCAGGGCAGAAAACAAGTTAAAGGAAATTTTGCGTTAGACAGCGTCTAGCAAGTGGTTCGGTGTTGGTAGTCTGTCCATGCTAGAATAAATATGTAGGGAAGCGGTCAATACTGCTTGTCTGGCATCTGTGTTTGGAGGAATTACAGTATTCTTTAATCTTGAGCACACTTGAGTTAAGTTTTAATTAGAAAGGTGCTTTCAAAGTATCTTCGTTAATACTTTGATCTTAATATTCTATCTACGATGACAAATGACAGGCCGAAGGAAACTGCTTAAATCGTTCATGCATGCGTGCATGAAATTTCTCCGATCTGTTGTGTGCGTTCATGCTTTCATCTCTCCTTGCCTACTTTACCAGCATAGTAGTAGCCAACCATAGTAGGACTGGGACTGGAACAAAAAAGCGTTTTCAACCTGATTTATCCAGTTAATAACATACGGTCGATGCTGAGCCGGTTCTATATTTGAATTTCGACCAGAAATTGGAATAGTGGCAGGTTAGCCAGGCTGTATGAGTGGAACTTCCCCCTTTTTGTTAAATAGTATACACAGTCCAGCATCCCATCTTTGCCAGAAAAAAAACAGCGCTTAAGAAAAGTATCAGAGTTTTGGCGGTGAGGTGACCTTTATTTTGACGGACTACTTTTTGCTAAGCTTCAGCACCTTATTGAATGCAAAGAACACTTTGACAAGTACAGATTGAGAACTGTCTAACATAGATGGATAGTAGCTGTTTTCCATACCAGCGCCTGCTTTCACATTAGAAGAAATATAGGGTGGGCTCCACGATGTGGGAGCATGTGGAAAAGGATATTATGTCGTCTTTCAACTTGGCCCAACATCAACGTATAAACCTCAATCAAGCGGCGAAAACTCGGGATAGTGGATATATCCTCCACAAGTATATGTAAGATGTATGTAGTGTAAAAGCTAAACAAGGTCACTGACAAAAATGATAAAAGTTGATAATCGCCATCGGGAATTATTACCTTGGGATCGATAGACAGCCGAGGTAATGATCGGCTTTAACAAACGCATAGCGAAAGCCTTCTATTTAACTGTCGTTTATCAAAATGTGTTATACAAAGTAAAGTTTTCCCATTTCCAAGTCCCCGGTGAAGGAACGAAGACGTAACCAGCATGCCCCCTTTCTATTAAAACTGCAGCAACTTTCACCTGTCACCAAAAAAGGTGAAAGGTCATTTGACCAGAGCATGTAGAACTTATTTTAGGGCTGGAATAAGTTGTGTTATATACATTACATTATGTAATTATAAAATGAACTTACACATATTTACCCTTGGCACTCGCTGGAGTAGATAGATCAAAAACAAGCGAAGAGTTATTGCCTTATGCAAATATGATTAGTGATTTACCCATTTTGAAGACAGTAAAGAATAGACACACAGACAGCCTCAGTAACCACAAGGGACTACTCATAACAACAGTATTAATACGTGGCACCTATTCCACTTGCTGGGAGCCTTTCTCCAACGTGCGAGCGTTTTTCCATTAAAAATCTATACCATTTATCTTCAAGCGCTAAGTTATTGCCATCCACAGAGAGTATGTGCATGTATGAATACAAGGTACCCATTTTCATAGACTCCTGCAGAAAAACTCTGCGAAAATTCAAGTCTGCATGGGTACAGCCACTGACAACGGACCGTAATATAAAGCACGATTACGTGTTCGTTCATCCGTTTTCTCGTTGTTATTATGCATAAAAAAAGTAACAGGAAATCATCATATTGTAAAGAATTGGTCAGATGGCAAAATAGTAGCGAGAGCGAGCCTACTCATCTACTTGTAAAACGACAGATGTGCAATCCAGAGAAGAACGCGAGAAGCTAGCAAATCAGGTACACATATGAAGCGTTCGCTGCATCGCCAGGAAAAATTCTACAAGTGAAAAATAGGAAAACTAGGGACACTCGACAGGGGCCTGCCGCTTGCCTTTATTATCCGAAACTTTTACGTCGACCACGCACATCCCAGAAGCGCCTTTATGCTCCTAGTCACTAGTAAACCACGATCGACTGTCTAAGCCGATATTGCATTAATCCATTGTTCACTCAATCTTGGGGAAAGGAGTTGCAATTCGACTCAATATGAATTGCCAGGCGGAAGTTCAATCGACAGAGTCTATATCCGAACTTGTAATGTATGGCAAACATGAGGTAAACAAAATTCGCTGGCAATAAATCTTTGTAAAAAATGAAATTGTCTGAAACTCTGGCAGACAGTCTTTACATTATTTCCGGAGTGGGCTGGCATTTTTAAATTGACAGAGAGTCATTCATAAATCAATATAAAGTTGAATCTCATTGTACATACGAGAAGGAGATAATACGTAGGTAATAAGTTTGATTGCTTTGAAGACCAAATCTACATATGCGGACGTGAGAGTAAATTCGTACACGAGATGATGACGGTGACGGTACACAAACCGGGATAACAAAATAGTACAACGGTACAAGTACCAGGACAAACAGAAGAGATGTGGAGATAAAAATTAATAAAAAATACGTATACATATAGACCTTTCAGAAACGACTTACATTTAATCTTTGATAAGCCGTAAATGTTTTTGAAAATTAAATTCGCCGGATCTTCCAATATTAAATATTAAAATAAATGGAGACGTCAACG
Source organism: Callyntrura sp. NNG-2020 (assembly GCA_027744055.1). Classification (NCBI taxonomy): domain Eukaryota; kingdom Metazoa; phylum Arthropoda; class Collembola; order Entomobryomorpha; family Paronellidae; genus Callyntrura; species Callyntrura sp. NNG-2020. Next base: position 10,020 of record JAHZNE010003553.1, read on the forward strand.
AAGGGAAACTTTGACAGAATAATACTTCTTACTCCATATGTCAAAAACAGTAAACAGACATGGTTTTAAGCGGTGGATTTATTTATTAGGTGTAGCATTTGCCCCTTGGTGAAAAAATAAGAAAGGCGCACTGCTAAGTGCTCTGCTAAGGCAGTCTTTTGCGACTGCTTACAATTTCAAGAGAAATGACTTATGCCAAAGTAAGTGTTGCTCGTCCAGAACCTGCAGCAGAAGTAGACGTTTTGGCAAGTGCACATACATTTATTTCTTGTGAAAGCACTCCAAAACTCCCCATCCGACTCAGAAAGCGATTGTGATTGTAAATGAAAAGTACAAAAAAAGAGTAAAACAACAAGTAAAGGAACATTAATGTAAAGTGATGGAAAACGTTCAAGAAGGACGTATCTATTACAGGAGATGTCCGTAAGGAGGAAAAATTACGCGAAATAACACATGATGCTTCGTGTTTGTTTGCGGGCGAAAGATTAGAAAGCTTGATTTCAATTTGTCATACTCCAGATTCATGGCTTTATCGTAAAGTGATTTTGAAAGAAAGAAAACCACTTTCTAGCATCGCACACATAGATGAAAACCGAGAGGGTACTTTTATCCACATTTTGGACAAATTGTAACTAAACTCGTGGGAGGACTCTATACGTCGGACAACTGGAAGGGGGAAAATGAAATTAGTCTGGCATAAATGGCTATCTTCTATTAAATTGTATTGACGATTGAGTTCAACCTACATGTGCATCTAACTTTATACTCTATTTGATTTCCGTTGGAAGATGGAATTTACGACATGAGAAACCTTCAATTGTCATGGTTGGCGACGAAGGTTGGGGGGATACTTAAGTGAAACTTTTTTTATCTTTGAGGGTACGTATTACTGAAAATTGGCTGCATTTTCTAAGAAAACCCCAAAATCAATATCCGCAAATATAGCTTCAGTAGTGGTTAAATCCCACATGGTTTCGTTTTACGGTGGGTGTAAACGTCAACAAGGGGGAACCCTTAAGAAAATGCTTGTATTTGGGTATGGTTTAACCACAGAAACCACTTTTTGAATCCAGTCTTGAGTGCACTTTAACAGCAAGATGCACAGATCAGCGAATTAAGAGTTGCTTTCCAGGAATTATTCGGTGATAAAGTAAATGTCAAAGTGAAATGAATTCAAAAACCATTATGGTCACAGGGTCACATTGAATCACGACGATCATCTCAAAACTAGGCGACGACTATTGATTATTTTCGTAAAATGGATTTCCACAAATCGATGTGAACATTTTCCTATCTGACACCTAACGATTCTTCGTGACAACTTTTTGATGGTTTATCATTACTTTATTACATTATCTTCTTGTGAAACGTGAGCCTGCTGTAGTGCTGTAGTTATTTTTTTTCCAGACGTATACACTGTACAATCGACCACCTTTATCTCAATGATGCATGTAGCAATATTTGATGTGCGGTCGTGGTGAGATGGTGGTTGTGTTGGAGTGTAATTTTCCCTGGCCGCGGAAAGCACGAGCGAATTCATTGATAGCTCCATGACGTATTATTGCGAAACTGACTTCAAAATGAAAACAAACATGATTGATGACCACATGGGACCACAGTAGTCACTTACGCCTTTCGTTTCTCTTTCCTCCCGTTGTGTTCACCTAAACGGGGGAGAGTGTGTAAGTGTATGTATCGGTTCACCAAAATCATTCCCAATATTCCCATACTCTTTCTTTCACAAGCCAGTTGAGTATTTATATTTGGTTCCTTTTCTTTCCCTCCGACTTTCCTGCCTGGCCTCCTGCCACACACGGCAAAGAATCATGGAAAATGTGTTCAACGCTCCCATTTATCTCAATTGGAGAAAATACATGGAAAAGAACTAACAATGTGGTCGAACGAACATAACAGTTTGATGACAACAGAACATATTGTGTGATAGTATGTGCTGTTTCGGGGGCGATCAGTGCTTTTGATGCAATAACCGCATTAACGGGGAGGAAAAAGCAACATTTTACCGCGTTTCGAGAACATTGTTTCTATCTATAGGTCCTGTTGTTCGTAGGGACACGTAGTAGTCTATAGCTGATTCCCACTTTTTTCACGCCATATGTATTTTACCGGAATTTCTCGATTCTCCGGGAGACGCGGTGACTGGAAGCATCACTTTGATAACCCTCACGTACCTACGAGTGCGGAAAAAATGAGTGAAGTTGTTTTCCTGGTCCATTTGCTTTCACTCAATCAAAATGAACTCGCCAAATGAAGGCTGATGTAATAGGCATTTGTCAAAACAACTTGTGCCGCTACTTGTCGTCGTGTCGACTGATAATCAGGATATACACTCTAGATGTTCTTTTGTTATATATAATGCGAAAAGGAGGCCACGTTTGTGTGCAACTTTGTTTTACTCCTACCATTTCCGCGATATGCTATACCTCTTCCGTGTATACGGAGAGATCTGCTCAGGCAGATCTGATGACGTGATAATTATGTGAAAACTTTCAGCAACTCAAATTTTCACCAAGGGTGGCCCCTTTTAATGGCGTCCTATTTCTGTTCACAGATTCGTGGATAAATCCTCTCAAAGCTAAATGAGTCCGCTTTTAAACTCAAACTTCAAAAAATACTCAAAAAAATCTTTACACTTCGCAACTTAAAGAAACTCATAGAGAAATGACTTACAGAAACGAGGAAATAATCATGACAATTATACATCTGAACGGTGTGAAAGTTTTGTAGAGAACTTGCAAAAAATCACTCATCTTTGTAATTTAGTCACTTTAGAAATGTACGTGTTTGTGTGTGTGTGGCATCTCTTACTCACAATGTTGTCGGAGCTGGAGGGAAAGGAAAGCTGCTTTAATCATCATAATCATTATCATCATTACTGTAGCTTGTTGCTAAACTTTGTAGCTGTCCTCATTGAAACACTTTGTAACCGTTCGTCAAATGATTATGAAGACAATTTTGAAATCCATTGATAAGAAATAATTAACAAAGCTACTTTCCCTGTAGAACTGGGAAGAATTGCAAGTTTTATAGTGAATGTGGAAACTACAGCTCTCCATTGAACTTGTGCCAGAAATGCGGACAATTGAAGATGTGCACGTTAATCCAGTATATACGCATATATCCGTGATATACCGCCACGTGATACAAGTAAGTTCTTACAGCCATATTTCTTACAGAAGTACAAAAAGGTTGGTAAAGCGAAGAAGGACGAAGCTGGAAAATACATGCCTCTCACTCAACAAAGTTATAATTCAATGAGTCCGCTAAACTTGGTTGGGTCTATTAATTAATCAACCTTTTTGAAGAACAGAAGAAGAAGTAGTAGTAGTAACAGAGAAAAACTTGGATCGATAATTTTATAATATACCGCATGCATGATACACGTATTCGTCTCTCTGGTGGTAGCAGTGGCTAATTACAGTTTACCAGTTCTTGTGTGAGTTCTAATTAAAGTTGTTGAAAGATGAAAAGAAAAACGAACCATAACAGCACAATGAAGCCCTTTATTGTCTTTTAACGACCATGTCATAACCAAGACCTCTTCTGTTTGTACGTAGAACTGACATCTTCCCAAGTTTGTGTGGGATAAAAGAAACTGTTTTGTGAGTATCACAATGGCTGAATTATTGTATACTAGTTATTATTTCTTTTAGCGAAAATAATGTATGCAATATCATAAAAGTGATTTCTTCCAACACTTCTAGAAACGAAACATAACTGGAATGCTCCCACTTTATGGCGACTTTTTGCCACAACGGCCTGACTAATAGGGGCATGTTTTTTTCTAATTCAGCTCACAAAACGGTCTTATAACAACTTTCCAAAATCAGCTAACATATTTAATTACCCAGGGAGTTGAAGAAAACTTATGGAGTAGTGTGTCTACCCAATCTGTTTCAAGTGCTGCCGCTGCTATAATTTTATTCCAGTTCTTAATGTTTACCGTTATCTATTCTGTACACGCAGCCATTACCCCAAAGGAGTGTACGTACATACATGACTAAGCACCCACCCGGTAATGATAACCTAAACATGTTAAAGTTCAACTAATTAGCCGTATATAATAGTTAAAAATGCGAGGGAGCTAAAATGGAGACCGCAACACTTTGTAGCAGTTAATGATATCTGACACCCACAAGTTGCAGCAAAATTTGGACCTGAAAAATCTGTATAAAAACCGTAGCAAATTAGAGCAAAGTTTGAAACTGGAGTAAATTCTGGAACTGGAATCGCTTACACGAGTGAAATGTTTATAAATTGTTTATACATTTTGTAAAAGTGTAGTTCCTCTTTAACAATAGAATGCTGTAAGAAAGACATCTATAATACTAACATTTTGACAAAAGAAACATCTCTAATACTTTCCCTCGAGATGATACTTTCCCCAGTCTGTGATCTAACGGCCTGAGACATCATTATAAATTAACAGATTATTTTCATGTACAATTTCGGTTTCAGCAGTCTAGAAGTTTAGACAACCTCGAAAGTCGAAACAGACGGATATGAAATAATGAATACAATGTAGTATTTATAGTTCCAATGTGATAAAAGTATAAATAATGACTGTCAAGTGTTTCCTTCACATTCCATTATCACGTTACTAAAAGCATCCTGCTAAATTTTCAAGGTGTTTCAGTGGTAATCTGAAGAGCAACTTCAGTTACTTGCACCGTTGGAAGCGGTGCTAACAATTGCAAGTATGATAAGTAGTCTCAACAAGGTTTATGTATATCTCTTGTGAAGAATCTAGTTGTAAGGTAAGAAAGACGCAACCGAAATACAGAGAAGTGGGGGTATCACGTTACGTTTTCCAATTGATGTCATGGTGTAACATTAAAGTCTGGTAATGATGCTAGCTTTCGTGCTTGCTTGTCGGTAAATGTGTTTAGTGCAAATTTTCTGATTGCCACAAAGTCATGTCCCATACTTGAACATACTTGTTTACTAATTTGTCAACAATCTAAAAGGTCACGACTCAACGACATAACTGCAATTTGACATTTTCATTCAACTATTATAATTTCTGTCACACAGCTGCATGCAATAATGTTACAGTTGGTAATAAATGCGGTTTTAACGACCAATTTTTTGCTTCGGGATTATTGGAAACAAAACCTACAGGCCAAACGTTACAAGCGGTAATAGAAAAATCCACGAAACCCATATAATCTAGCTGTCAGCGTTCAATGATAAATAAATATTTAAACCGCGGTGAAGAAATTCCGAAAAAAAAACAGAAATTCCTTTATGAGCATTTTGCGTGCAGCTTCTACCCGAATCATTAAAAAGTAACATCGGCTCATTATCTCAACAAATCAGTGTCGAACTAGGAGAAACTCTATTTTTATAGGTTCACCAGGGTCAGAAAGTTTCTATTTTTACAGGAACCTTTGACTTTCATTATTATTTTTGCGTGCTGTGTGCTTACTACAAGACGCATAGCTTTTGGAACGACTTGAACAGTTTTCTTTACATTTTGCAGCAGCGGTAAATATGATATCCTACCAAAGCTGAAACTTTTGTTGTTGCTTTTTTATTTCGAAAGTAACGTGCTACCAGCAACTGATTTTTACCAGTCAGCTTAAAAATTATAAGTTCACCCTTGTCAGTCGGAAGGTTCCCTTCCTATTTATTTAGGCACTTGATATTATGCAAGCAACGACAATTTAATGGGCTAAATAATATTTATCAGAACGAGGAATGTAGTTACCGTATTGAATCCGGTGTAACAATCTGAATTTAACTGAGAAAAGAGCTTTGAGAAGAACCATAGTTGTTGATACATCAACACATCCATCTTTCAGACGCATTGTATAATAGAAATATAAATAAATATTCCACTCTACACCTTTTCCTGAGTCTATGTATTATTATAATACGAAATCTTTCAACTATTATAAACTTTTTATACCGAAAGTGTATAATATGCCTATCATTTTTATATTGACGCGTGCAAAAGAAATTCAACTTTCTTCATGCTGTCTAAATTTGAAGGTAACGACTAAAATTGGATTTGGCAGAGAAAGTTTTATTGAAGAAAATAACTGTTTGAAGACCAGATGGATGAGTTGGAGAAATGGAAATAAAATAGTTGTGTGTGNGTTGTGTGTGTGTGTGTGTGCGTGAGGAAGAACCTGTTTACTCGCTGGAAAGTTAAAACAGGTACACAGTACACACATCCGCTGATGTCTATAAAAAGGGTAGGTATAGTCGTTAAAAATAGACAGTGCAGCAAGCATAAGAAGATGTACTTTTTCTGTATATCTTTTTAGTTAGGAAATGAGGTTTTTTTTATTACATTACGAACAATTTTCCGGAAAATACTGTATCAACGGTGTCATGTTACTATTTTAGTTTGGATATTCAGAAATAATATGGAAATGGTGCAGATCTACGTATATTTTGTTGTTTATTCGGAAATATTATTTCAAGTAATTTCTCTATATTCTGTTAGTAGCTCGGCACGAACTTCTTACTTCGCAAAAACTGATGATGTCAAACCAAGAAATTAGTTACACAATCACTAACATCTTGTCTAGATTTTGAATTGTTCGGAAGCGACGTAATTGGGTAAAATATGCCAGTATTAAACGTAGGTACATTATATAGTAAATAAATAATATAAATATGTACAATACGACGTGGTGAAAGAGGCCATCTCTCCAAGGTTTTTGAATGACAGCGCTGTGTGAATGTTTTGAAGTTGTGTATCGTAATGAAAGCACGATGCTTCCCAAAACAACTATAAACATTACTAGTGTTCATGCATATTTTGTAGTTGTCAGTTTCCGTTCATATGCGAGTATGCTAAGTGTTTTAATAGTTTCAAAACATGTTTTTGACAAGGGCTGTATTTTAGAAAATGGATTTCAGCAAAAATGTTTTCCACCACTTACACTGTCAGTGTTAATTTATATAGCAATCAGAGACAGTGCAAGCTGAAACATAAAATATTTTTATTTTAGCAGTCTCGACAATTTTTACTTTTGTAGTTCAGCAGATTAAAGGTGGTTACGAAAGGGTCCCATTTTTTGGCGCACTATGAACACTTAATTATGCAG
>JAHZNE010003554.1:0-10265 GCA_027744055.1 Callyntrura sp. NNG-2020
GAATAACGGTTTGAAGGTAATTGTTGCATCAGTTTGACAAATCTGATCACGTTGACAAATATCAACTCCTCATGGACCTCGTCTGCCTGATGGATGAACGAATATTATGGCATCCGATTTATTTACACCAGCAGAGCAAGTACAAGGGTTTATCGGTGTTGGAAGTCAGCATACATGAAAAAGCGACGCATTCACTACCACCGTAACACCGACATCCATCTTTCTTTGCTAATACATAAGTTTTCTGAATTCCAAAGTATATTATTATACCGACGTCCTTATATTTATCTATCACATCAAATTTAGCACTATGGATGGGATACATACAATGCGCAAGGTCTACTAATCGTTGATGTTTGCAAATCTTCTATTTGCTTGTTACATTTACATTGTACCCCATGCACATCTCCCACTACTCCCACATATAACTGTGTCGCATAGGTTTATGCGTGTAACTTTTTATCAAGTCTCATGACAAGGATTTTGATTTAAGGACATATAAAAACATTTGATGACAAGTTAGCACGATGCTATACAATCTAAACTGACACGCAGAGAAGTATGACTACGTAACATGCTTGAATTACCGATTTCCAGAGGGCTTTGTTGAGAGAACATAATAATACATGTTATGGCTGTTTGTAAATACTTACCGTAGGATCTGCGTTTATGACATATACTTATCCGACATTGTCAACCGTTACTTTCATTTTTGCAATGTCAGGGTAGCCGTGTGGTATTATGGAACAACACCGCTGCATAAACTAGCTTACTCTCTGAGAATTAATCAATAATCAATTTATCAACTGAAAATCAACTCTTTGGCCTTTCTTCCTGCTTTTTCTGATACAGCCGCTAGCTTCATGAAAGAAGGTTTCCCTTATAACTTGAACTTGTCCTCTTGAAGGGTAAACTGCAGCCTTCATACGAGCATCTAGTACCATACTAGTGAATAGTGAAGTTAGGGAAGTGTGGCTTTTAAGATGTAACATGTACAACAGGCAAATTTGATTATTGTGGTTCTTAATTATAAATGCATATTTTCTCAATATTGTTACCAAATAAAATGTACTCCATTGGAGAGTTTTCTATCCAGGAAATATTCAGAATACACGAAAATATTAGTAAATTGATTTTTCATTCCACTAAAATCAACAACAGCACTCACCACTTATATTTTGATATTGCGATGGTTCATTTCTATATAAAATCTTTTAAGAGCTCTTTTACAATAGGTAGAATAGATTTTGAAAGAGGGTGGACTTTTCCTCCTTTAGATAGAGAGCGAAGGAGGTATGATGGACCGAGAAAATGGAGGAAAGCGACGAAAAGCAAGTAAAAAATAGAGGAAAATGACAGCGAGAGATGAATGTTTGGCCCAGACTCTGAATGTCTGAGTGACAGCTCCTGCTTCCCCTTAAACTCACTCCGTTTTGGCCCTCTCCTATACTTAATATTTTATTCATGGATGTTTCTTACAAAAATAAACCACGAAACACAAGTATTCTATAGTATGCCAATTTTCCCCCTTTAGTATAGGTGTTATTAATGCTAGTAATTATGTTTCGTACAGTTAAATGTCTTTAAATTTTTGCTTTGATATAAATTATAAAGTGATATATAAATGCCCATATATCCACAAATTGTACAAAGTGTCTTACAATGCAATTCAATAAACACCAAGCAGTAAGTGTATGCTATACATTAATTTTAGTTTAGTCACACGCATTTAATTATTAATTGGAAAGGTAGTTTATGCTAATATGGCATAACATGGGCTAAAATGAATGCTTAGCTTTCAATAAAATTCGATGCGCAACCTGATTTTATGAAGTAGCCATAAGTATAAAATTATTTTACTTAGCGGGAGAAAATACAGAAAGCAACATGCAACGTTTATGTCCTTCTCTTTACTATTTGCGGTTATACGAGGATGATTGTGAACGGCGGATACGGATGTGTTGTGTATTTGCGAGGTTCAGTTGGATCAGGAAGGGGAAAATGTGAGAATCCGTTCATCCGTATACATGTCTACATATTATGTAATGTAGGGTATAAGCGTGCATTATATTTTTTATATTTAAAAGACTGACGAATGCCGTAATAATGGATGTTTACAGAGCTCTATTTGTCGATGTTGATTTTAGTGCTCCTAAAGCTTTTTACAGTTTAGAATTGGGGATGTTATAATAATTACTATTCAACATATGACAATACATTTCAGTAAAAGTTGTAAAATTGGTGCTATTCGGGGAGTTTAAAATTATTATGCGTTTCAGTCAGGTTACCCATCAACCCTAGTAAAGGAAGTGTAATATTCTTCCTGGAAATTTGTTTTCGACATCAGAATTTTCCGTTCAATTTCTTCCACATTTCACGTTCTCATTTTTTTACTTGAATAAAGGGGTAAACCGCATTCACCATTCTTCCCCTTTGGAGCAGTGTGCAGGCCATAGGTTATGCACACAAACAAAATATTATAGGTTGTTTGCAACGCTTAAATCTGTAATATTGACTACCGTTTTTATATAAAAGATGCACGTTTGTTTTCAAGTATTATACTGTTTGCTCTATATGCATTTTCTTGTGGAATGGAGTGAAACAATGTATTTGCGAGACAATTCAGCGTTTATTGTTGCTCCTTCATATTACACACTTTGCTTTTCTTGATGAAAATGTTTCATTGTATTAGTTTTGTCCCTAAACTCTCCCTCTCTTTATATGTCCATACTTACACAAGAAAATATCGGTGTTTGGTATTTAAAACATCTATATGTACTGCATTCTCTACCTCATAATATATTACCACCTTTCATTTATTTAAAATAGTAAAAGGAAAACTGCAATAATATTATATATCGTAGGGATACAGATGTGTATCAGAAAGGAAAATGGAAACGTCCTTCTATGCATGCACCATGTCTACAAATGCAAACAATACAACATCCTGTTGTTTGTAAGAGATGAGGTAGTCACAGATAAAACAAATACAGGAAACCAAACTTCACTTTAAACAGACCATGTAGCAACCAAGTCAGTCAAGCAAAGAACCAAAACAACAAACCCAGCCAACCTGACAGTCAGTCAGTCAGTCAGTCAGTTTTTACTGGTATTCTTCAATGTGCCATTAAAGTAATATTATGTACAACGACAGGCTACGCTACCACGATCAAGTCCCCATATGAAATGGTGTAGAGTGTGTAATGCTTTTTCCTCCTCCCTGTCTTCTAAAAAGTTTCCACTGTTCCATTTTCATTAAAAACGTGTTTCATTTCTTAAAGGGAGTCGAGGAGGAGGAAGAAGAGCGAAGCAAAAAGAAAGGCCTTCTTTCTCTTTTCCCTTCAAAGGTTTCCTTCACTCGCGCACACACACAATCTCTCGCTTCATAAGCCCGGGAGTCGCTAGTTGTTTGAGTTGTATGCATTTTCTGTGTTTGTCTGCATGTTCATGTGTATTTTCATTCTTTATTTGAGCTTGACTAGCTTCCTTTTCTGAATTTGAATGAAAGGGTTGACTCACGCCTTGTCGGGTCGAATCTGTCGACATTTTCTGTTAAGAGAGAAAGAGAGGGAGAAACGAAGGAGTAGCAGAAGAAAGAATGAAAGAATAGGCAAAGCAAAATAGTACAACAACACTCTAAACTTTGTAACAAACACCGCGATAATAGAAAAAGGAGAACGAGAAACACGCTCAAGGAGTCTCTCTCTCTCCTCTCTCTCTCTTTTGCATGGTAATACTGTTCGTTTTCCTCTTCATCTGCGTATTTATATTTTGTGGATTGGAGACTAATATGAGCATTCCAAATGTGAACAGAGCGTGGTGTAGTATTTATTCCAACAACTTTTTACGTGTGAACGAATAATAATATGTTTCTTCACACTCTGTTTGTGCATGTTATTATTTGAAAGAAAAAAGGGGAAAGTCGCCGTTTTCGTCGTCACCACCACCGTCGTTTTTGTGGGAGAATGTACATTATAGGAGTTGTGTGCGGTCGTGTTAAATTTTAAGCTAAAAGGTCTGTGTGTGCGTCGTTTCCCTTTTTACAAAAAAACATAACGAAACGACGACTGAACAAAGACGAACAGAGGAAAAGATGAAAAATGAAGGTTGAATACTTATGGTGGAATATATTTGCTAATTAAGTGCAAATTTTTCCCTGCCTCGTAAAGTGAATAACAATGCGCGTAGTATCGGAGGCATTTTAATGGATGTTTTCTTTCTTGACTTGGTAAATACTACAACCGTTTCTGTTGAGTGGGGGAAAACACTTATCGTCACAGTGGGGAAGTAAACATGCCGTTGTGGATACATACAATTCATCCAACTTCTTTGAAGTAAAAATTTGTGTGAACCAAAAGCAAGCTATAAGGCAAAGGGTTTACCGAATTCTACAGGCAGTGCAGAACACGTTTCCTTGAGTGTAAGTTTGTTGAGTTGTGTCAGCTTTGGAAAAAGAGGGCGAATATATATAAGAAAGCGAAACATTCATTCACGTGAATACGGTAGATGTTTTGACGGATGGTTAAAATGACCCAATACAAGGCAGTACAAGCCCACAGTCGTGTATGAGCGAACCGACATTTCATATGTGGGTCTATATAGGCATTGGCAGTTAATGTTACCACCAAACTAGTTCTAGTTCTAGAAGATGAAGTGTAAAAACCGGCGGGTATTCTATTTTGTATTGTAGGTAGAACAAGAGAGATGGAAGCCTGGTTCTGGAAATTCTTTTTATACATGTTCACATTTCTGAATAAAGATTTTGTTACTTGTGGAGAAGCAATAAGCAAGCATTTCTGCTAGTAGGAGTAGTTGTTGTAGTAGGCGCACATATGGAGTGCGAAAGAGAAAATATATTATGTAAGTAAGGAAGCCGGAGCTGGTCGCAATTAATCTTTTGGAAAGCCACACACGGAGCCACAGGTCAAATCTCTCAGCACACAAACTTAATCATCATCATGGTACAAGAGGCTCATTTAAAGCTGTTGCAGTGCGTATCAATCATTCATTTTCTAGTACAAACGTGCTCAGACTGGTTGTTGTTTTAACTTACCTTTTTTGTTCACAGTGTCATGTAGAAAGTTGCTAAATTGGAACCTCAGCGTAGGGTACTTTTTTCGGAATGGTCAAGCTGCACTAAAATGGAAAATGCTAATTAGCCAGGTATCCGTAAATAAAAAAGACAACATTCACTGTTGTAGCATTTTTATCGATTAAAAATTTACAATGCAATGGAAAAGTATGATTGTGTAGCCACCTTAAAAGCTTCAAGTATGATAGTATGATATATATGCGCAGGTATATCAGTCTTGGCCACACTTTTCGTTAGATAGATGCATGTGTTCGTACAAGCTTTCCAAAAATACGTTAGGAATAAAAGGCATCCAAAATGTTCTGTCAGTTTTCCAGAAAGCTTACGCAGTACCATATCTGGTCTTTGGTTAGATTTCATTTGTTTGCCACTGTGCGCTATCTACAACAGCGGTGTATAGTATAGTAATTCAAATGCCACATCAGTTTCAAAATCCATTATCGAGCGAATTCAAGCTTTTAACTTTACGGACCTGTCAGTGTCAGTCAAATAATATGAAAGTTTACAAAAGACGGTAGAAGAGAGTGAGTCTGCAGTAAATACTAAACGTATTTAGGATTTAGATACATTGACACAAAGTATTTTTCGTGCATGCTGTGAGCCTGGAAGAGGTAAAAGAGGAGAAAGCCTTTTTTTCGTTTCATTATAGGATGCTTTTCATGTCATATCAGCATGAATGGACGTGAACTATTCAGCAGAACTTCCTCTTCACTCACAGTTTTGTGGTAATTGTGGTGATAACATGATATTGTAGCGCCCTGGGTATCTTATATTGCTTGAATAATGTTAGGAATTCTATTTGTTGCAACGTTGCAAGTGTTTGCTGGATCATTCCAGTAAAAATGCAGTTTAATTATTAATTAACATTGACTTTCACTGTGCAGTTTAATTATTGTTATTATTATTATTATTATTACAAGAACAAGACTATGGTTTCCCTAATGAAAATAATTTAGAAAATGTACTAAAAGAATGTGCTTTCATTGAGCAGCCACATATATAGCGCTCTCCTCATCAAATGTTGTTTTTCTTATGAACCGCCTTGCTCAAAGCAAAAAAAACTGACAGATTTAAATGATGTGTTAACATGCTAAAAGCTCTTTCTGTCTCATATTTCCTCTAATAATTAGACCTCGTTATTCAAAATATAGCTATCACAGCTATGAATTATGTTCGTTCAATGTAGTTGTTAAAATTATGAAAGCATCATTCCCAGAGTGACAGGGTGTTATGCTAATCCTACGTCAATTTCCCCATCGAATTCCAAAAATATGGTTTTCTGTTGAACCAAGTGCATTGTGCATACAACTTAGGAGGGAAGAAGCTGTGCGATGGCAGAGGGGGACGGGACGGGAGATGCAACTAACGTTGTAAATATTCAGTGTTTTACGTGAAACAGTCTGCTGCGGCTAGGGCTAGGCATGACTTCCTCGATACAAATTTTCTCATTCGTGTCGGAAGCAACACATTTTGTAGGCGATTTGCACGTTAAACTGCGACAAAAAATGGCTGGCATCTAAAGTATTAAAACGGTGTAGATTTAGAACTATTATTTCAGCAATATGTACAAATTACCGCTTCATAATTTTCGAAAACGAAATCATTGATTTTAAAATTTATTCTTGGCGACAACTCAGCTAAAAAGTTATCCACTCCAGAAACATCATGTTCTTTTGTACAAGTATCGTCAGCCAGCCGACGCCTAATGCTTGTCAGCTCAGTGGCTATTTTTGGCATCATCATGCAGTGCAGGAAAGTGGTAAATAATACATGATTCAGTCTGAAAATTTGTGTTAAACCCTATGAGAAACATAATCTTTTCAATCAAACATGATCTGATATACTACTGGTCTGCTTTCTTTTTGTTTCCATTTTACCGCCATTGGGATTCTCTAAACCAGAACGGTGACAAACACGCATTACTGGCGACGATCAATCTAAAGGCAGTTTATTTTAAAATTAGCATTGACACAGAAAAAAATTCAAAGTTAGTTATCCTAATGCCCAACCTTTTTCCAGTTTAAGATATTTTTTTACATGTTTTCACTGGATAACTTGTGGCTTGACTTGAACAATTTCGCCATTAGTATTTCATTTTATTGCGCGTTAAAAATCTGTAAACCCTGGCGAGTTATAAACAAGACGCGAAAGATTTATTCGAGTTCTCAAGCCGCGTGCGTTTTTGTACGTATTAAACAGTTTCATCGGCTTCTTTTGAAAAACTCCGGTTGTTCGTCGTGTAATGATTTATGTCATCTCCTCAGGATCACGAATTATACCACAAGCAAAAACCATGATTTATTATACTCCTTTACTAAATATCTACATAAACAAATAAGTAGGTGGAACCGTGAATAACACATTTTCGTGGAAAAATTTGTATGAACTTTGACGATGATTGGTTTATGGGTGATGGGCGGAGACGAGCAGCAAAAATCTGAGTCTGTTAAAGAGAACATTAATGACCGCTTCCGTGTGTCCGTCCGTACAAGCGGGCCACAAATGGATCAAACTTCTATTACTTTTGCGTAATTTTCAAGAGAAATTATAAATTAGGTTTTTAAATATACATATTTTAAATTGAGGACTACTTACTAGCTTGCCAACTTTGTAATTCTCTGAACTTGTATTTTTGAATTAATGGCCAAAAACGTCACATGTATGAAAATATAATAATTGAACTTTTTCTCTAATGGAATTTGTAATAATCGATAGTAGTTTGCAATTTATAGGTAATGGGGTATATATAGGCACACGGTTTTTAAGTATGGATGTTTTAAATGTTTATGAAGTTACTTTCGCTACTTGAATGCAGCTGAGTAAACAATTGACCATATAAATGACTTGAATGCAAAGAACGAAAAATTTTCAAGCATACGAGAGTAGAAAAGTGAACACCAAAATTTTGAAATGCCTTCAACACGTTTTAGAACACAATTACTCACCTTTTATTGGATCACACTATTAAATTATTTAGAACTTTTTCATGGTTAATTATTAAATTTCACTGGTATTGGAACAGCTAGGCTTTCATAATATTTTATTAATGTATATATCTAACGGTAGTTTTAATACGTATTTTTGAAACAAGACAAACAAAATACGACATACATATTAGGCGCAATAAATCGCAATTACACAACATCATTATCAAAAAAAAAAATCTATATAACTTAAGTAGACAAAAAAATCTCGGAGAGCTGTACATTGTAAAATATTTCATTTTTACTTTATTGGATTATCTAAAATATTTTTATTATACACCATACATCAAAAAGTATACATAATAAATACTACAGCAATATTCTGTATATATGCTTATTTACAAACTGAAAAAGTACTTTTCGCATAAAATGTACCTCATCATTACTCTATATATTGTTGAACCATATATAATAATGTGTAATTTGATAAATAATATTTTTTCACTACTATTCCTCCATAAACCTTCGTAAGAAGTTTTATATTACTAGACATAATACGTCCGTAATTGTAGTAACTATTGCAAAAGTAATACCAAAAGACAAGATTCGTAAATCGTATACTGGATGCATGTATAAATATGTGTATGTAATATAAGTTGATTCAACTTTTTTACTCATTATCCACGCTGTACATACATTATCGGTTACGCACAAATTTAAAAATTCAATGATTTTTTTTACTGTTTTTAATAGTATCATGTACCTAATACCTATAAATACGTCTACTTAACCTCTCTACGTCGTCGTCATCATTTACAGTAGTACAACAATTTACAAGATAATATGTGTGAGTTTTGTTCCTTTTTACAGTGTTAAAATTACCATTACCGGGTTGCTCGTATACATATTTTTGTGGATGTATTCATATTGTAATTTTATTAGAAATACATACGTTGTTTCCAATGTACATTTATATGGGTTTGCTCAAACTAGTTTTATTTCTCTTCCTTGGGGTATACATACAATGTCATTATGTAATACTAATACTGTAAAGGATTCTTTTACTTTCAATCGTCTTCGTATGTCGTATACCTTTGCCTCTTTCCTTTGCCTTGAACTTGCTAAAGATCGCATCTAGAATAAATTTGTCATTTATCTCGATAAGTTTCCTGATTCTTCTTCCAAAATTATTTTTAATCCATAATTATTACAATTTAAAAATATGATTAATGATTACATATGATGATTTTAGTACTTTAGAATCTGTAAGCTTTTGGCTACTTTTAAATATGCCGCAAGTGGTAACTCTCTTTTATTTAAGTAAATAACTAAACTTTTAAGTGGTAATTCTTGTCATATGTAATTGGTATGTTATATTTGTGGAGAAGCCTATATATTGAAAATGGTTGCATACATCAACTAATATTTCTAGTATAAGTGCAGATTTGTGGTTTTTATCTTCAACGACAATAAATGAACCTAGGGCTCAGATGTATCTCAAAATTCGTATTCACAACTATTAACCATGCAATTATAACCAGGGATTCAGGTAAACTAATTAAGAAAGAATTCTGTCATTAACGAATAAGCCTATATGTACATACAATACAATACCAAAAGAAACCAGGAAGATACCAATTGAACAGAGAATCAAAAAGTTATTTATATTTTTTATACTGCGAAATCCGAAATTGAAGCAGCCAGCAAACAGTACAAGGTACAAGTGAATTTTTTTAAAAGTATATTTTTTTGGAATCTGACCAAAATGACGAATTGCAAACGAATCGTGGGGCAAAGTGAGCGAAAACATATATCATCATCATGCATCATGCTCACACCCACAAAAGACATGCTACCACACAAACACATTATACACACAAACACATATGACATCGGATAAAGTGTTGTTGTATTACACGGCTGTAGAATAAAATTCGAAAACCGTTTTTTTCTTCTCTACAGCTAGTTCTACCTTGCAATCTATCTCTGGTAAATGACAACGTGGGTGAACTACGAACCAATGAACTACTACTGCTATGTATATTGACAATTGTATGTGACTAATAGCATAAAATAATTAGTCATGCTGGGGATTCGTACATAAAACCAGATACAACATTAAAATTATACGCTGTTGTGTATACAAGGTACACCTTACCAAATTCTACTTCGTTACTCGTGAAATCATGTCATGTTGTCTGAACTTAAAACTTCTTTACAATGAACGAATAGTATGCATTTCGTAGAGT
>JAHZNE010003555.1:0-20788 GCA_027744055.1 Callyntrura sp. NNG-2020
CTCCGTAGCATGAACGTACAAAATAGGTTACAACCTACATTTCGACGCCCTAGTCATAACCTAAACTTCACGATGTCTGTCTGTTCGTCATTACCGTTCTTCCTTTACTTACTCCCTATCTTTACTAGGTTCACGATGACAATTCTATTGGCACGGTTAGGTTATGTTTGGACAGATCAGTTTTGGTTAAGACTTACCATAAAAGAGAAATACGGAACTTATCCTAAACGCCAATTGCTTTACGTAGATCTGTCACTTATGTGAAACCCTCGGGATTCATGTGTTCAGGAAATCGCATAAGGATAAGCTCACAGAGAAATTTCATTGAAGCATGTGTTATCATAGGCTATCGTCTTCACTGCTCACTTGGAATCCACTGCTCCACTTGGCACAGCTTTGGCTCTATTACAAAGTTTCTCAAAAATAATCATGTAAATACGAGTAACCCACCAGACATTATGCATAAATAAGTACAATATATTATGTAGACAAGTGTGTTTATAGTAGAACGAAATGATTAAACGTGATATATTCGAGCTGTCAGAGGCATTCTAAAAATACTCTAGTCAAGACTTGCACGTACCGTACACACCGCCTAATATCTTTCAGGAATCTCACTCTTCATCTTATTTTCATATTTCATGCCCTGTTTCTGTGATGACGATGTTACGAGGAGGATGGTAATAGCGATTGTAGTTTGTTACCAAGTCAAAAATGAAGTCTTATCTTTTCAACGTGGTTTACTCGAACTGCGTGAAAAATGTTACAAGGTTAGAAGCAATCGTTTATTTAGCCATGTACGTATAAAATATACTTGAAAATGAACAGTGAAATGAAGCACGGCTCAGAAAACTAAGAGAAGATTTTGTTGCAAATGTTTCAGAGTCCAAGTGCACGATGTGGTGTAGTTAGATATTTTTGTATTGAAGCAGCAACAAACAATATAGTAAAACATTGTTACAGTTACTGCTGGTCCATACTTCAAACGTTAATGACATTAAGTAATAAGCCTGAGTTATAACGACACGGCAGATGTTTTTTCCATTGTCATGTCAATCAGCAGAACAATAAGGTGCCTTTGGTTTTTAAATAACTACTAAAGTAAAATAATAATGGAACAAAATATGGCTTTACTTTTAGGAGCATTATGATATTGAGCTATTGTGGTTTGTGTTGTCACCACTCACCATCGTCACCACCATTTTTTCATAGGTGACATTGATAGCCCTGTTTTTGAGTTTTTCCTTTTGTGTTAGCTGTTCATTAAAAGCAGAGAAATCGGATTCGCAGTATTAATGTGACAGGGGTGGTGCGGATGGTGATGGTCGCGGTGATGGCATCGGCCACCATGTATACCATAATACAATGGTATCGAATGAATGTGGTCGTCCCTATTGTAAAGGTACATTATTACTATTATTATAGACTTGCTTTCTCCTATTTCGTCTCTGTTCTTATTGCCGTAAGCATTAACACAAAAATATGCTGCTTCTCTCTTTCCCTCCTTTATCTTTCTACGTCTGCTTTCTCTTTGCTGACTTGAAATATGAAATTAGAGGAGAAAAAGAGCTGTGCAATCGTTTCCACCACCTCGTGACTGCACTGAGGTATAATCACACAGTTATACTTTTATATTTGTGTGTAAGGTTTAGAAAGTGTGTGCAGTCTGTAGGAAACTGGCAACCAAGCAAACTATCACGAGGAACATTATCTCTGTAGGAATAAACTATTATCATCATCTCTACCACCGTGAGCTTCTGAAATGCAATGTAGTGTCGTTTTCACTGTTTTAGGAGCTGCCTCCAGCTGAGATTTACCAGATAAATTGCACCACAGGAGCAACTCATCTTACCATTTCATTGAGCATATAAAGCACAAGGTACGTAGGCGCATTTATTCGTGTAGTTGTTTTTGTTAAGTCATTTTTCGTAGTAAGCTGTCATGCATTCTTTTCAGAGTACCGACAACACTAAAAACGGGAACAATACGTAAAATGAGGATAATCAAGCGCTTTTTGTTCAGTTTTCAAGTCGAGGCTAGTCAAATCATTATCTCATGTTGTGGACCTCACATTATAACACAATTTCGGCGAAGAAAGAAATGTAGTGCTTACAAAATTTACGAGAATGTTCCGTCAAAGTGGATATGGCGGAGTAGTAGTGAAAAGGCGCCATGTCACTTCATAAATGGAACTATTACTTCAATACGGCTGGCTAAGAAACTTTTTTTTTTCGAAAAAATATTGAGTTCAATTTCATAAGCAACAGCATCATCATCCTACTCGTTATTTCCACCATCAGTCATTGGCGTGCGGTTCTGTTTCTAAGAGGAAAACTAATCATTACGCACATTGAAACCTTACACACAAATACGATGACAGTAATGATTGGGATTAATTTAACCGAATAATACTGTCGCCAATGTTAGCCTCATTATTGGGAATAATACCACGTACAACGTAGTTCACTTGTCGCAAGTAGCGCAAATCGTGTAATAATGATGTGAATGAATGTACAATAATACCACCTTGATTATACATAACAACAACAACAACAACAACAACAACAACCACTCACCAAAATTCTACATGAAGTTTTCAACAGTTCAATTTCAATAGAAAAGTATCATCTTAAATATATCATTAAACTAACAAATAGGGCTGATTGCCTGGTAAAAAAATAACTTTATCTCAACAACCCTACAAAAATGAGGGCTGGGAGTAGAGTCACCATGGGGCCTGACTGATTGTGAGATTTCCTTTGCTTTATCAACATTCATATACCACTCGTTGTTACCCACTTATAAGAGCACTTATTTTTGAGCTTTCGTAGAGGATGAAACTTGTTTAAAAAGCATGATATAATTCGTTTTGCGGAGAATTTGATTTATAGCTTCAATGACTCAAAATCCTGGTAAAACCAAATTATACACCCACTCACTTAACAGACATGCTCACTGTGCCATACGGAAAAAACAAATTATTCCCCTTGTGACTGTGCAATTTGTGACAAAATTTACAAAGCAACATGAAAAAATGCTATAAGTATGAATGCTCACTTAACGATGCTTACTGTTTGACTTTATTGAGGCTGATGTTCCATGGACCACTCAAATGCTTTAATCTTAATATCAATGTCAATACAGCAGTAAAGGTACCAAGAACTCCCCCAGAGGTCCTAATAATCCTTCCCACAAATGAATAATGACTGTATGGGATTCCTTTGTGTATAGCCTGCTGTGAACTTAATGAGAGCATATTGTACAATTGTATTAGTTATACATATAATAATAATCACAACAAAAAGCTTGGAGCCCAGGACTAACCACACTCACAAAGCAAAGCACATGTATTGTCAAGATCAAAGCAGGGAAGAAATTAGCTTGCCTTTTTACTTTCCCTGGTAATAACGTACTTCTGCTTCAACCATTTCTCCCGTTGATACTACCACTACTTGTACTCCGTGTACTCCATTAAACTAAATTGCCTAGAGCGAGTCGCAAGCAAAGGAAATAAATCCGTTTTTGGCTTGAATTAATCTTATTGAGACTTTTTGCCCTAGCACAGGACCGGACACAAAGTGGACTACCGTAAAAAGGGAGAAACAACAAACGCACAAATTGGTTTCAGCTCTGTACAAAATTACATTCATTTTTGTTTGATTTAATTTAATATACGATAGTACATTAGACTGTACATTACTACTAACGTTTATTAAGGTAAAAACAGTTCCACAAACTTGTTTTCTATAAAGATCTTAGGAAAGTATGGTTTACAGAGTGGAAAACATTGTAGGGGACCACGAGCAAGTAATATAGGAGGGTGACACTGACGCTGTAATTTTCTGTCTCCAAAAACTTTCCGTTTCCTACTGATAGAGAAGAGAAAAGCACTCATAAAATGCATTTATTTAGTTTTTTGTAGATAGCCAATGTTTTCAAATGTGCCTACGTAGCCAACGTTGCTGTGTGTGGTTCTATTTGTTGACAAATCCATAACTGTATAATCGTACACCTACTAATTTTGTCAAAATATTTTTGTCGGTTTGTTTTTACGCGTTGAGCCAGTAAACAATTAACAACTAAATATCAATACAATTAATTTTAAAGTGTTTTTAAAAAATTTTATGTATATAATATATAGGATCATGGATCGAAGAACTTTGATTGGCTACTAGAAATATACGATGAAAATGCCAACATTAAACGAAGTGGTCAAAGCTTCTTGATTTCCATCATCGTTCAGCGTTATTACCTTATTTCACGTCACAACAAATATCACATGTGATGATAAAAGGGGGCATTTGTGGCAAATGTCGTGTCGAGCGAGACATGCTATTTAGGAAAAGTGAAAGTGCAGCAGGTCATTGCGTAAAGTTTGGATGTGGATCAGTGAAGAGACGGTTATCGAGAGAAGCGCTCCTCTTTGGAGTATACATGAAGTTCATATAAAAATGGGTATGTATATATGCAGACATAGGCATTACATACTTTCATTAAGATGGATGATGACTGATGTATGACACGTGTACACATTAAACTTTGCCGATGTGCCAGTTTCACAAGAACAGAGTTTTGCGGGTGTTTGAGAAATACTGGAAACAAACTTTATTTTTCTAACGCCCATACCCACATACCCATTAACTGCGTGGGTGTTCGTGAGTGTAGCTTTTTATCTTGATACTCATCGGTTCAGAGTTATAATAAATATGATATTTTCTACGTTTCAAATTCTCATCACAAACATGATTATGGTATACTATGCTATACCTTTTTTTCTCAAAGGAAACAAACATTTTCTGCTAACGTTTTTTCCTATCAACAAATCTGTCACAACAGTGCATCTTTATCAATATTGAAATTCGAGTTTACCAAATTTACCACCGCTCAAATTTAAAAACTTCAATTTTCTAGGTTTCACGTTACACACTGTTGCATTTCATTTGGCGTGCCCTCATAAGTAGTCAGAATCTACAAATGACTTAATATATATATATATATATATTTATTTATTTATTCATTAGGATTTCCCTTTTCCCGGTTGAAAATTATTTTGGCATACGAAAGAAAGTAATAATAAAAAAGTCTATAACTGTTTTCGCATCAATTGTACAAGTAATGTGTAACGTTATCTTGAATATTTTTTGTCCCTTGCATGGAATTTTCATCTACCAGTTAGGTATATTTACGAGGTATCTGGCTTTTGATTGATGACTGTCTCATATGACTGATAAATTATATTAGCTGACACACGAGACGCACGTAAAATTTGCATACATACTGGAAAGCTTCCATTTTCTTGTTCTTATTATCATCTACTGGTTTCAATTCACTTGAATGCTCAAAATATCACTATTATTGTTATTAGCTTCGTCTCTATGAATGACTTCGCCTTCCTTTTATTACTGTTCTACGGTTTCCTACAACTCTACGATCGAATGAAGCCAGCCATGATCAGTGGAAGAAAGTTACACAGGTATTTTATTATGAGCCCATAAAATATTTTACTTTTACTGTTATTCTTTGTCTTATTACTATTCATTTATTTTGGGTTCGAATGTCTGGAGAGAGAAGAGTGAATAGAAAAACTGCCAAGTGAACCGTGGCATTATTCCTTGCATGTTTCGTATTACTTACTTTGAACCCTTTAAATTTTGGTATATTCCTACCCTCCTACCAAATATGAAATGCCTTCAACAAACTCAACATATCATATATACAGAGAGATACATTTTCCCTTTTTATTTTACGAGTCATATTGCTTATTGTTACTTTTTTAAAAAGAAAAATGTCTTTCAAGTTTGTGGAATACAGTCCGTTGTAAATTATAAAGATATATTGCACTGTTAGGAAATGATAGCTGTGCTGCACGCGCATGAGTATCTGCATTTTGTGTTTAACGTTCTGTAATATTCCAATTTATAATGACATCGTCATCTCAGCAAAAGACATGGTATAATGGTTTTATGTTTGCATTGTTGTCGTCGCTTCTGCACTTTCCCCCACCTCCTTCCATTCTACAAACAGNATGGTTTTATGTTTGCATTGTTGTCGTCGCTTCTGCACTTTCCCCCACCTCCTTCCATTCTACAAACAGAACCACCGTCGTCTTGATCATCATGCTGAAACATATTAGTTTCGTACAAACAAGCAGTGAAGAATGAACCAACGTTAGATATGTAGTTCAGTTTTCTCATTTTATGCTGCATCGGTACCACATTGTTACCCAATCTCTTACTAGAAGTGAGTAAAGAACCATACGTACACACATACACACACACACACACACACACGTAGACAGACACAATAATATCACCGCTATAATACATACGTACATTTTCACCAGGATGATTATCATCATCCACCTCGTCTCCTTTACTTGTGAACATGAACTTACTTTCAACTGAACAAATAACAACTACATTTGCTCTCTCTCTCTTCTTAGCGCCGCTATGGAGTAACCTATAAGATTTCCACCTCATCTTCTTTCCAAAGATTCTTTCACAGTCCACGAACCGCAAACATCCTTGTGACTTTGCCCATTTAGAACTTATTACATTGTGTCGTGGTTGCTTTCTAGGGAGTTGGAAAACGTTTCTGAGGTGAGAAGAACGAAGAAGTAAAATAAAGAAAAGAGGGACGGTGGGAAACTCACAAACATCAGCAGTAGACGAAGAGAAAATATTATAAGTATGAGACATTGTTAGCCACCTGCTCTTTCTGTTTTGCTGGTAAAGGTTTGTTCAGCTGGTTTGCTTTCTTCATTCGATTTTTACAGTTTTCCTCTCAAATGGGTTATGTTGTTTCTACTCGTGTCGCCGCTGTAGACTGCAGACTTCTACTTAACCTTAAAGCAGCAGCAAAACTATCATTATCATGGCCAGCCGTATTCCGTGCCATTACTACGGCTATAATCATCATCAGTGCAATAACAAGGCGACCGTGAGCGTCATTATAGAATATCTTTGCTAAGGCACATAGCCAACGTTACGGGGCCTATATGCACATCTCTTTATGGGGTTTTCCTTGGTGGGGTTACATCACATCATCGACATGATCATCAGGAGATGATGCCTCAGCGCTGCTGGGGAAAAACCGCCGCTTCTCACATTAGTCCTGGTGATGATGATGACGTATAAATGTAGGTAGTTTCGTCACAACGATTGTGTATAAACTGGTCCGAAAGTATGCAATCCTGTTCAAGTATGTACTTTTAGATTATTCCTGTTCACTAAGCTGCTGCTTCCTCTTCTCTCTTTCTTTCTCTTGTCTCAATTTAAGCTATATTTTTGTACGTTTGTTATTATTATACTGTTTGTGCTTTGCTTTTTATTACGATGACACTTCTACCGCCATTCAACTTCCAACAAGCACTTCATTTCAACGGCAAGAAAAGGAGAGGACAAAAAATCGCTATATTGTGACAACAAAGCCGAGGAAAGCAAACTATGTGTGTAATACGGATAGATATATAATCATCATCAGCAGCATCGTCATTTAAAAACCGAGTTGGGCAACTCCATACCAAAGAAAATATATATTACTTTCTCCCTCTGAAAAGACTAGTGGTGAGTAGTAGGTGACACAAAACATGCAACATGGGCTGCATCCAGTACACCACGACCAGTCAGTCACCAGAGTGTCGCCATATTACACTGTTATTACTACCATACTTCCAACAAACGAACACTTTTTCCCAGTAAAATGCCCACTACCTCCCTTCTTTGATATAAAATGCTTTCCTCTTATTTGGAACGCTGGAGAAAGGTTTAAGATCACACAAGTCATCACTCGCCGTGGAAAAAAACTTTCGAGGAAAATATAAAAATATATTGTATGTGTACAATATTGCATAGTTAGCTGGCACGTCGGCGGTGGTGAAAGGTAGAGAGAAAAATGAGAAAAGCATCGTCATATTATACATGAAGCGACCAAGCGTGTAAAGCATAAAACGCACGTATAAGCTTATAAAGCTTCTTTTGTTGTTTTCATGAAAGCCCAAAGGCAGAAAGCAGCAAGCAAACAACATCTCTATATGCTGGATGGTGGTGGTAGTGGAGGACGTAGTCAGGTTCGACACTCCTATGATGTTGATGATTCTCCTGCTGCATAGGTAACAAGAGGATTGTGTTTGTGTGCGTGTGTGCTTCATCTTACACTTCAAATATTACACATCGCATTACACTCACTCAAAGAGAGTTGCTGGAATGATGAGCTACATGTTGTTTGTTATGTATCCTCCCTCTCATCTATTTTGGCATGTACAATGTACTATGTACACATACATATATATCGTGTGTATTTCGTACATAGACAAAACATCATCCTCCGCCGGGAGAGTTAGAGTGAGAAAGAGAGGGAGTATACAAAGCCAAACATCAAGAATGAGATATAAGAGGAATGGGAAAGAAAATAAAAAATCGAGTCTGTAATAGGTAGGTCGCTAAGCAGAGGCACTCACTCACAGTCAGACACAATCTGACAAAAAGGAACAAAACAAGTCGTACGTGATTGTGAATAAAGTCGGCTAAGTATATACAGTCAAGTCGTTGAGATTCTATCCATTCCATCATTATATTATTATTATTACGGATGTGATGTTGATGTAGTTATACAGCTTATTTTTTCTACTTTGATTGATACGCCTCGTCTCTTTCTTTTTTGAGTCTATTTCTCCGTACTTTCTCCCGGTCTGTCTCACTTGTTTGTACGTCAAAAAGGAAAGCAGAGCATGGCTGTTGTGTAATATGCCTTCACATTATAGTGCCGACTCTTTATTACATTTTGAATGATTTTTCCAGCCTTACCAGTTTCTCTCTCTCTCTCTCTTCCCGTTTCTTTGTTTGACATTGCTTGATGATGAGCATTGACATATGTATACAATGATGTGTTCTTTATAATATTCCATTTTCGCTACGTGTTCCTGCATTCCTTCTGGTCTACAAAAGAAATTCTAGGAAGTCGTTTCATATAATGGCATAAAAAAATAAAGCCAGACACATTGTTTTACGGTATGTTTAGCAAAGGCAGAGGTTTAAAACTGTATGCTGCTTAAATATCATCTTGAATCAGGCAGAAGCAGCTTGAGAAGAATGATACATGGTACTGTTGAAATAGCAATGACGACATAATGCATCTATGTGAAACGTGAATATTTCATGTGATGGTCTAACTTTAGTAGTTTCTTGTTTTGTTTGTTCTTCGACTTTTCAACTTTTTTCATAATAATGAGGATGACGATCCGGAACAACTTACTTTTTGCACAGTTTTCCAGGAAATCAGAAGAAATTCGACAAAATAAACTAATTAAATGAGAGCGATTGTCAAATGAATGTGACGACTAGTTATACAGCTTGATTTCTAGTTTTGGCAAATTAAAGAGGATATTTTCATAATTGTATTGGTTACAACACGCATATGTTTCTATTTCATGTATCTGTAACAGTATGCTATATAGAGTTTTTGCCATTATAGTTTTTCATTGCATTGCAATATATAATTGGAAAAGACACCGTTCTACCCAGCTTTGAGAATGCTGTTGTTTCTTTTGTTGACGGATTGTAGTTTACATAGGTACAAAAGTCGTCGCTAAGTCGGGGGTCATTAGGTAAATGCTTTGAAGTCAGTTTCAATACAAGTTAAAACAGTCTGGCCATGACCATATACTACAAAATCAGTTCCAAAGGCAAAAACTCTCCTTTCATAAGCTCCAATTTAAAATGCATGTGGTAATTTTGTCAACGTAGACGTTTAAGCGAACTTGTGGTAGAATCAAGTTTAGCTTTACATTAGAAATGATGTGCTTAATCATTGGTTACCCTAACAGAAGTTCATAAATAGAAATCATGCCAAAAATGTACAAAACATAAACAACTTATGTTGTATGTACATTAAACAAATTCAAATTTTAAACGTCAAATTAGACAATTGTTTCCACATCTGTTTCAAAGGCAACTTTGCTATTTTCTATAGGTAAATATCTTCATCTACATATTGCTTATATTCAAAAATATTACCTAACGAGTTCATTGCATGCAAATGCAATATGCAATAAACATGCGTCTTTTTCGGTCAGGAACGGAAGTGTCGTCCAAAAATTATTAATTATTATTATTAAAGTAGCATAAGAGGCGACTATTACCACATGCATATGCTATGTACATTGGTTTTTGTGTTGTATAGAAAAAATTAACATTTTGGGTTTTTTGATGAAATCGCTTTTTTCATAAATGACAGAGATAGCACACATCCTGTCTTCCTGCACTTTTAGTCCTTCAGAATGCGTACGTGTGTTTTAAAAAGTTTGATACATTTTTCATTTAAAATTATTAATAGCAGCATAAGCATGATCATTAAACGTTTTACGTAGATAAAAACATTACGTGAAACATTTCAAAAACATTCCACGACATCTACACGTTTTTTGTCGACACGAAAGGAAAGTGAAAAATGGGCTTCTTGAGAATCCTAGAGATGTGAACTAATGTAGGAAAAACATACATACCTAGTCTATTTCATAGCTTACCTATCATAATTTGGTATCTCGTACTAATAAACTCGCAATTTTACACCACTTCTTACATCACCATCACTATCGCTAACCACAAACGACGCATTCGCTCACCCTCTCCGTACGATACTAAAGCTTCATAATTTCACTACCACTCCCCTCCTGTTTCCTAGTCTGAACTGCTCTGCTCCAGAAATCTGAAAAATGTGTGATCTACAAAACTACAAGAAGAAATCCAGTCTTGAATTTTATGGTAGTGTGTATTATGCTTTATGTTTAACATTTATCTTGTCTGTAGAATCATGCACGTTACAGATGTAAGATTTCTAACCGTTTTACTACGAGTCAGTTATATTTCTCCGTTTTTTCTCATTTTTTTCTCTCTCGCTGTAGTAAAAACAGGGGAAATGAGTTCTCAAGGAAAACATTCACTTTTACACACCATGTCTGTTTACATGAAAAGGAGAATTCTAGCCAAGTTCATGTATTGCATACATTATGTTGATTCACATCCACATCATCATAATCATTTTCCACCAACTCAATTTTATAACGCACGGCAGGCTACTTCTTATCTTTTTTTTTTACTATTTTCACAAAAAGTACTGAAAATAAGACTGTTGCTTTTGCATTTCTCGTGTGGAGTGTTGCATATTTTTGCAGCTTCAAAAAGTGGTATAAAAGCGCAACAGCATGGCAATAAATTTAAACGATCGTTTACCATATTGCTAAGCTTGAGCACGATAATTTTTCCCTTGACATTTTTCATTCCCCATCATAGAGGCAGTACCATGTTTTTTTTATATATTTCTGACTGGCCAGCAGCAATTTCTGAAAATAAAAACCACTTTGCAGCTTTGCTAACTTGTTTAAGTAGCCACTAAACCCTTTCATGTGGAAACTTGATTAAAAATATACTACTGTCTTGGTATTTTAAACTACGCGAAAGCGAAAAAAATTTGGCATGTGTAAAAATAAGCAAACATATTGTAACCTTTTTGGAGAGCACTTATTTTGTAAAATGTAGCTTTTACAACACTTGCTCAAGTTTTCCAGTGATATTGTTGTGTTGATATTAGTAAAAAGTATTATACTGTTACAACTAAATTACAACAAAAATTATGCAATTCTACTTATGCATAAAAATCTTAAATGGGAAAAAATATTCCGCTATTCTTGATGCAGTTGAAATAGTTCAGGGAGGATGAAGATAAATATATTTAAAGACTTGACAGTAACGAGATGCTGAAGTAGTATCAGGAGTAAGTTTTAATTGTTTGTTTGTACAAATTGAGAGCACCCTGTCCACCAAAGAAGACTACTTTGCCGAAACCAAGCACAACCCGGAACTTTCGTGCATTAGCTTGTTACACTTTTTGTTACAAAAATTGTACTTTGACACCGATCCCCTACATGTTGCTCTTGCAAAACTCAGCTCATTAGTTATGAAAGAAATCTCTAGGATCAGTAAAATGAATACGATTTCTCCCTGACAACCCGTGTAGCAAAATGTATGCGCACCGACATCACTAGAGGAATGCATTGTTTTGTGTAACTATAAACTTATCATTCCATATTTGAAACTTTATTGACGAATCTAAAATTAGGTTTCCAAAATGTACGACTAGTGTAAAAAGTTAATGTTTACCATTAACATACATACATACCATAGCCATACACATTGCTTCAAAATATTCCAAATATGTGGTATTAATACATGGCGGTGTAACCGGAATCACGTAACTTTGGAATGCAAAGGTAAAATTTGGTTTGTAATATTCTTAACATTCAACTGACTACTTGCACAAGAACGCTGCCAAATATCTTATTATTTTACACCCTAATTTTTTGTCATATTTCTTTCTCGTAGTGATATACCGATAAAAGTATAAGAAATCTAATAGCAACATTCTCGTCTTCCGAATTATGATGCATACATATTTATTATCATGGAGTAAATAAATGTTAAAAGAGAGTGTTAAAGCAGACTTTAATTCAAGACAACTAACAACTATCAATGCTATCCTTTTAACCATTTTTATCTTTAACCAGTTTCAGACCAAACTTTACCAGAACTTCAGAGAAAATTTCAGACTCACTCTATTGTTCACTCATAGATATTACCTAGAATTAGTAATATTAGCATGAGATAAATTAATTTTTGAGGTTAACGTTTTTGATGACCTATGAAATATTGGCTTGTAGAATTTCTCTAAAATTCAGGTAACGTATAGTGCAAAATTTCTTCAAGGTAAAGACGGTAGGACTCCATGAAGGTGGTTTGGTTTTACCAAAAGAATATCATTAATAACCGTTAGTTGTCACGAATTTTACGTGTTCTCGCCTTAAGAGAATTCAACTCAACAACAATTGATGAAAACGGATATCAACAAGAAAACGATGTGCTATTACTATTATTTTTCTTATTATATCATATATTATACATGCATTGGAACCTGACATACTCGCATTTGGAATTACATATTTTAATGAATAAATATCGATAACAGATTTTCACCCTTTCAAATATTATTCATGTAGTCAGCTTTATGGAATATGGTATATTGCCACTTGTTTCCTTTTATCCACTTTATCTCTATACGCTCGCTCTTCTGCTTTGACATTTTCTGCCATGTCCATATGTCCGGTTGTACTATGGATGTTTTCACTCTATGCTTGAAATCTAACACTATTTTTAACCATCAGCAGAATTCTTTTATATACATACCTCATCTATGTATGCTTTTTACGTGTCAATGGTGAAACATTAAAACGTAAGTATCTACAACCTCCCGTGAAGATTCAGGATGCTTTCCACTCTCTACACTTGTACTGTGACAGCCAGGCTTATAAATTCTGTTCATCTTATTTTCTCCCGTCTCTTTTCGATTCTGATTTGATGGCATGAAAATAATTCTGATGGCTTCCAATATGCTGTGTCGTGCTCGTATCGGCTACTAGCTCCTATGTGCCACGGCTTTACTACTCCGGTATGATATCCGATCCTTCTGCTACGGAAACGAAGATAATAAAGAGCAGCAAAACAACATACAGTGGTAGTGGTAGTCAGAATGGAGAATCACAGTCGATAAGGATATATGACACACAGCTTCATATCTTCATAATAATCATAATCATCAAGTCACTTGGCAACCTCATGGTGAGCGTCTAATGAAAAATCTGTCGCAATTTTTCTCTCTTTTCATTTTTTCGTCGTATTTCCTCCTATCCAGCCAGAGATACATTACAAATATATCGTTTCACATATCCAAAGAGTCACATCATCGTCGCTACCTACGGAGTGATCCATTACATGATGATCCAGAGAAGACAGAAGAATCTTAAGAAAAAATAAAAATGAGATTTGATTTGGACCATGTAACAACGTAAATACAACTGTGTTATATAGGCATATAACTTCTCTCTGCTGCATGATGTAAAAAAATGATAGTGATACGATTTCGATAATGTCGTCCATCATCATCGTCGGGAGTATCATCATCACCTTACCACCCTTTGCTAACCCGTATCAAATATCTTTTTCCAAGCCTCGATCCAACTCCACTGTGTAACGGTCATGAATTACCAACATTCTTATAACATCCAAGACAGCATATCACAGGAAAATGTCTGTTAGTATTCGAGTTGAATTTGAGATGCTGAGTGTAATATCAAGACCCATAGAAATCACCATCTTTCTTTCCTTCATTATTACACACTATCACTTCACTACCATTTGCACGTATAGGGTGTGTTATAGTTATGCCATTTACAGTTCTTACATCAAATCTTTACAATAAAAACACCAGTATTGCTTATGTACATTGACACCACGGGTCACAAAGTACACTCACACAAGTACAAAGTGAATTCATAAATTAATGGGCAAAAAATAATCGACATTTTTAAAACAAATGTATAGTTTTCCATGTATTATTGTCAATAATAATGTGTTGTTACAGTTAAATAGGGTGTGTTTATGCGTGTAAAGTAAACTATGGCGTGTGACAAAATGAAATGTATGGTCTATGGTATTATCAACGGGTCAACTACATTTTTTTGCTCCAACCCACTGTTCGTGCCGTTGAATCGTGTCATTCAATAATACAATATTGTTATTATTCTTATTATTTCGTTAATGCCTAGTGCCCTTTTTGGAAGATGTGCTCGATGCAATGACAATGACAGTGTTTGAGCCTATAATTTTATCAGCTCCAGTGATTCAAAGTAACATGCAAAACATGAATCGTCGGAGAATCGTATTGTTAGGTTGTGCGTGGTGGTGAATGCTTGTAGAGAAGAAAGTAAAATACAGAGAATGCCATGTATGTAGTGTCATGTGCTTAAGCTTACAAATCCTTGGGGATTCTCTTTTTACAGCAATATCTGTGCCTGCACACCATGCACAAAGAATAAATGCGAGAATTTCTGCTTCCAAGAGTACCAGTCATGGGGAAAGTACCTAAATGTACATGTCTGTGGGGACGCTTTCTCTGCATCTGTATTTGCATACAAACACTAAAATTGTTATTATATATTGTGTACGTTTTAAAATACTTGACACGGAGTGCGGATTTTCACAAGTTGTTTCTTCCAAATCTCCTTTTAGGGCTATTAAAATATAAGCTCATGGAAAATTTTGCTAGAGTACAATAGAGAAACTATCCTGTTTATGCAACATACATAGAAATAAAACATTATCGTCGTCTCATCTTCCTCTTTACAATTTCATCAGCTTCACTGACGACTCAACACTTTAACTAAAAGCAAGAGTTGAAGCAGCTTTAGGTCATTACATTAACGTTATTCGTACAATATGTGTAATTGACGACCAATGTTTGAATGCTTAGGCTTTCTCTCATCAGTTTCCTTCTTTTGCATAGAGAAAGGGAAAGGTCACATAAAATACTCACTACCAATAATGAACACTTATTTTGTTCTGTCCACTGTACAAAATCTCGAGAGAAAAGCTGTCCTAAGAAGCATATAAAATAAGCACTGATTTAATGATGACTGTACGGAAGAGAAGCACAAAAGACACAAGGAAAGGATAAAAGAAATAGCCTGTTGAAATCTCGGAAAGAAGCACATTTTATAGTGAATTCTCTACGAAAGGGATGTTTTTCATATATGGGAAAACTTACTTAATAGTGCGTTTACGCAAAAATAGTTTCTGGTATAAACAAAGTGTATATTTATTACATGTGGCAAAACAGAAGGATGTATCCAACATCTAACATCCGCCATTTGGCCCATTTTTGTTTCCAGTCAACAGTTTACTGCCTCACCCTCCTCCATCCTTTTTAATATTCATTTTGACTTTGTGCTACAACTACTACATATATACGATGAACGGTGATTCTGACATAAAAATATTTGTAACTATCCATCAGTTAACATGAGGGTATCTATCCCGCTGGGAGAAGCAACACTATTACCTTATGATGATATTAAGGGAAATCTAGAGATGCACAAAACACAAAACAAAACCTTATGTGCACAAGTAGGAATATGTATGTATGTGTACGAAACAGCCAACTATGTGCATGGTATTAAGTAAAGTATATCCCTTGTATAATCCAGCATTCCCGGTCAATTCGTTCGTTTTATTTTGATAGAAATAGTAAGCATGTAGCGTGGCGTTTTTATTTTCTCCCGAGGACATTAATAAACTACACTGTAAAGCATCAGCAGCTCCACAAGCACTGAGGTTGGTTAGAGTAAATTTGGTTTGCTGAGCAGTAGTAATACTTTCACTTTCATTATGACTCCTACAACAGTATGCGTGCATACATATGCATACAAGAAGAGCCCAAAACACAAAAACTTTCGTTGTGAGATTTATACGGGGAAAGCATTCACTCATTCAGTCAACTTCTATTATTATTATTACTATGAGTCCCTGTTTGTATGGTGTACTGTGCTATGAAAGATAGAGTAAAGTAATACGATAGGATTTAGCTAAAACGACTCCCACACACAGACAAACAACAGTGTATAGCACTAAGGGCAGAAGTAGAAGAGGCAGAATGGTGTGTATGCTCGATTGCATAAGAAGTTGGGCTTGTCTTTTGTTGACATTACTTACTTGCCTGCTTGCTTGGTTGTGTGTGTAAAAAGGAGGAGAAAAGTCTGCGAACAACATGATGAGTAATGGGACAGTTTGCTTTACAAAAGATTGAGAAATCGCATCTATCTCTCTTCTTTTTCTTTCTTCATACCACCACCACTAGCAAATATGTATGGTGGTACACAAGGTATAGAGGAACCGCTTTTCTATAACCATTTACGTTACAAAATATATTAAAGTTGATCTACTTGTGTGGCTTGGCTTACTTGTTTGGTCACAAAGGAGAATAGAGCTAGTGCGAGAGAGGGGGAAACACAACGGAGTATAGAACCAGAGAGAAGGATGAGGATGATGATGACTTGACTTGACTAGGATCCACGATTCTCAGCCTGAGTAAGTTGAGGCTAAGGAAGATTTAGTAATTTCTTCTAACAACTTCTAATATTACTTTACTTACTGGATGTACATTGACGTACGGTGGTACGTAACGAAGTAATGTAATGTGTAACCTACAACGTATAGGTACAACGAGCTCAACTTGTGTTATTATCTTCCACACACAAGTTTAGCTCTATTCAAGCAGTTTAGATCAGTTGGCATGAAATTAATTACAATTTTCAAGGGATTTTAGCACACATTAAACTTCTCCCATTTCATGGGATGATGGGATGTGTACATGAAGAAGAGTGGTATACTCGTGCAGGAGCCGTAGTAGCCGTCGTCATTGTCGTATTTATCTGGAGAAAGAAGTATGTAAAACTATAATTGTTTGCATGAGTAAAAACAAGAAAATTGTAATCATATACATATAGCTGGGAAGTAATAGATTGTAATTCTCTGGTAGAGAAGTAAAGTAAGAAGCGGATAGGGAATAGAGAAGCTAAAGCGGTGAAGCAGTGGTGATGGTAGTCCTTGTCATCGTCGAGTAAGTCAGTTGAGGGAATCGAGTGAAAAGCAAAGTTTTTACTTAACACGGTTCATTAGGCCTGCACATTTGAACGGTGAGTAGTGTGTGTGTGTTTGTATACGAGAGAGAAATGCTCTCCTGTTGATGGTGAACATCATCACTACCAGCTACCACTGCCGCCACACAGTCATGACGATGATAATAACAACTAAAAAGGGTTTGTTTGTGTATAGCCATTTACTTTATGTGCATGTATGGGAGTACCGGTAAGGCATGTGCGAGTCATTGAATTGCATGAGGAAATTTACATTGCGTAAAAAGCCCATAAATTGTCCAGTTAAAGAAAAGTTGGACGTTCTGCTGCTTCTCGTGCTGCTAAACTCAACTTTTGTGTGTGTGCGGAGTGGATCCGTTTACCACATCCAACTTCCTTTGCTGTTACAAGCGCGATGATGGTGATGACGATAGCAACCCTGCGTTGATGAGAAAGATGATCATTATTCGCAACAGTAAAGGTAGCCACCTACTGCATGCACCAACATAAATACAGCTTTCATTTCGAAGTGGCCATATGTTTCCTTTTTTATGCTCTAAAAGTTCAAAGACTCATTATCATCATCAAACCTTCCCCTTCATGAATATGGATGTACATTTCAGCGAAAAGAAAGAAAACAAAGAAAGACGCCCAAAATTGTTGGAAATTGTTAGTGTGTCTTTTCCGTGGTAGTATATCTCTGGCAGCCCAGCCTGGAAAATTCAAAAGGGTCGGCGCTTTTCTTCTAAACTGTTTCCGCCGCGTCAGTCACCACGTTCTTGGATGGAATGACTACTGTGAAATAAGATGCAAGGAAAAAAATAATGTGGGTGCGGGCCTTTTAAAGGAGGGATAAAAAATAAATTTTAAACTGAAGACCTGCCATTCCACTTTACATAACAAGGTTTCTTAAAGAAGACACCACACTTACTACTTACTTAAAGTAGAAAAACAGAATGTCCTTTGACTTTGAAACAGACGCGTCGCACAAAAGACGCGTGTAGGTAGTTATTTGACAAAGAGGTGGAACGAGTCGCTTGCAGTAAGTTAATTTGTTGCAAAGATGTGGTACAAACAAAGCGATGAACGATTCATTATTCATGTGCACAAATAGCTTCCACACCAAACTCCTACATGTAGCATTTAATCTGAGAATGCTCCTGATTATATCCTCTCAGATTACCTGGAAGATTAACAAGTAGGACGGGGAGACAGTAAAAAAATTGTTTGCTGTAATGTTACCACTAATTTGAACGTACTATAAAATGCACCCTCGTCTTTCATAACCAATGCTAAATTTTGTATATATGGAACAGTGTTTTATTGGCTTAGTGAGTCTCAAAAAGTAGTAGAATGATAATAACTTTTCTTATAGCAACCGCTACCGCAACCGGTGAACAAAGTAAAAATGAAGGTGAATTTTTAGGTGCATTCTCCCTTCACGGGGGCATTTTCTGTAAAATTTAAGCAGACACATACGCCATTTTTCAGTATATTTAAATTCGTAATTACTAAATTGAGCTATCAACTTTCCATTTACTGCATATTGTATCCAGCTCTTTAATGCTAGTGTCCAATAAGACTATTAAATATACATTGAAGGGAAGCCAATAATAAGACGAGACCCTGATGATGAGTTATCAATGAAATAAAATACATGGGGTTTCAAAACGACTTCTTGGTTTTACCTAAAATTTAGTAGCTTCCTGCTTACTGCTATTATTTGGTACATTACATCAATATTTAGCTAACCAATATACCAACAAACATTTTATGCAGCAGTAAACTGCACTAGTTTCGACAAAATAATATTTTTTGTCTCTGGAATATATCACTGGTTTTCCTTTCTGACTTGTCGGTTTCTTTTCTATAAACGTTGAACTCATTAGCATAACTAGCTCAGGTTTCATGTATTACTTTAAAACGAATACAGTTAATCTTACCCCTCATTTAGTTGCATTTCCCAACTTGTGAAATACAACTAAAATGGAAAACCCGATCTGTACAAAATTCAAACCAATAAGTACATACCTAAAATGGTTCAGCAAAATAGCTATTTAATATTTATGCAACATGTTTCCCGCACATAAAACGCTGTACTTCTAGGGTGTAAACTACTTGCTTGGAATGTAAGCGTATTATTCGGGAAGTGTAGAAAGTTTTCTCTCTCTCGATTTTTCAAACATTTGGATATTGCAAGAAAATGCAGTTTGACTACACAAGAATGTGAAAATGATGTACGTACGTACGCCGGCATGTATATTATTTTTCCACAATACATCTGCCACATACAGGATTGTATATGTCAAAATGCCCTTCTTCCTGCCAGTTTTTCTTTTGCTTTCCGTCGCTCTTAACAAAAAAAGTTTTAACACTCTTCCCCTGACTGATTTGCTTCCTTTTCTACTTTTGAAGAAATGAGATGTGAAGCCAAGGCTGTCTTAAACTTTTTTGTGCCTGCTGTGTCGCAGCTACTTGTGCTCTTAGGTAGCTGAGAGTTGCACTTCTTACAGAATAGGTGACAGACAGCAAAAAAGTAACAACATGGAAACTCGTCGTCTTGTTGTGCATAAGTATTCGCAACAACACATTTTTAAGTGGCATGCACACAATTTTTAGTTAGCATGGTTTTGAATGCATACAATTTCCTGTGGCGGTTCTAAAAATGAAGAACTAGGTTCACGGTTGTTGGAATATGTGTGGAGCAGGAAGATGACGATGATGATGCCCACTGAGAATCAAGTGAGACATGAAAAGTTTTACACTTACAATAACAACAAAACCAGGCATCCGCCTCTGTGTCATGCCACACACATTAGACAACACAGCGTAACCCATCACTCTCCTCATCAAAGAAACATTTTCCCGAAGTGGGTAGGGTAGGTGTAGTCAGCTACTAGACAAGATAATGGTAATAGCTATGTAATAACATCTAAGCAGACGGAACATTGTATTACTGAAAAATTTCATCACATCTTCGTCATTTACCATACCTTTATTGTGTTTTCACAAACACCAATACAACTCAAAGGATGATGAAATGTTGCCTCCATTTTGTATGCGAACGTTATACCTTAATTAAATTGCTATCACGAGGATATCTCTCTTCGCATAAACGGAGAAACAGATTGTCAACAAATTGGACAGTTTGACGGACAAAATTAGCATCACGAGTTTAATGTCAGGTCCGGTATACTTTTATACGTAAAAATATCGATTAAACTCGTAAACGCTTTAATTTTCCAGTACATTAAATTACATCTACAGCGT
>JAHZNE010003556.1:0-14433 GCA_027744055.1 Callyntrura sp. NNG-2020
TAAAGCATATACCAAATGACAACATAACATATAATACAAGTATTTAGATATGCGACTTAAAATGTCAAAGGTAGAAAGAATTTCAACGTATCCAGTTCATGTAACAAAAAATTCAGGATTCATTCTTTCACACACACACACACACACCTGCCAAATAAAAGAGAACACCAACTACGTAGTGTGTCGTTTGTCAACAAGAAAGTTTTCTTGGTAAGCACTTTTGCTATTTAAATATAATTTACGACACAAACTGTATAAAACTTTAAAAATTATTCAGCAAATTCAATGTATGCACAGATAGTGCATTGAAACTGACTGGGACATTTCCTACTTTCATAGCAAAGGCGGACGAGACTACATTTTTTGTAAACTATATGCATATAATTACAAGAAACACCGGTACCGGTACCCCAGCCAAAGTTTTCATTTCCTTTTGAATGTTATCCTATCCACATTAAAAAGTAAAATGATTTTGTTTGCTTCAAACCAATTTTAAGATTTTCCTTCATTTCAACTTCCAGTAGTTAAGACACGACGATGGTACATAATTTTTTTAAATCATCAAGTACCTCTCACTAAATAAATAATAAGTAAAAGTCCTTTCCCAAAAAGGGATTTACCTTGCCTGTTTTCATTTTTTGGTCACATAATTCACCATATTATTACCTCATCTAATTGTCTGATTGTATAAAGTACAACTTACATAACCGACGTAATGTTTGACCTTACCATAATTTTATTTTGAATGCAATGTTTGAAATGCGTTCCGCGTCCTTCGATGGTGCACACATACCTACACGTTTGCTTGTTCTCTGTTTATTCTAAGGATTACTCCTCCCCAGCTTGATCAAAAATGGAAATAAAGTCAGGTCTACCAACTTTTTGCTACATATTTTCGTCTCATTTTGGAATTATTTATGCGTTTTTGTCTTTATCAAGATCAGCAGAAAAGGAAGGGTGTTGCCATCATCGAAAAAATGTACAACTTCAAAAGTAGTTGAGTAGTTGGAGTGCCTGCTGTCTGTGTGTACGTAAAGTACGAGGAAGAAAAAAGAAAACAAGAACTTCTTTTTGCATTTCTTAATCCAGTTCTACTGGTTGTTCGTTTTGTTACTTACAGCGTAAAAGCGCATAAAGTTCTCATTCTTTTGCGAAAGGATCTCAAGTACAATACTCCTGCCCGCAAGCAACGTGATTCGTTTTTTAATGTGCACTGTTTACTGATAGATTCAGAGTGTGTATGTGTGTGTGTGTGTGTCTGTTTGTGATACATTTTAAAAATATATTAAGAGGTGAGACCGGCAAAGAGTGCAAAAAAGTATGTAGACTGGTCATTTTGTACTTGCTCTGTACTCCTCTCTCCTCTGTAAAATGAAGGTAGAGCAAGCAGCATACATTATTTTCAAACTGCGCAAATATATGAAAGTCAAGAAAAACCACGGCCTGAATAAATTTCTTTTGATTAAAAATAAACATTGCCCATTATATAATTTATTGGTTGGTTATCGGAGATATCAGTACGGCTAAAAAGTAGTGTATATTTTCATCCCTCACTCTGTAGCCACACACGGATGTATTTGTGGCAAAAAGTGAACAAAATATGTAGGGAAAACGTTGCTCCAGTTTTGAAAAACCTGCGGTAAAAGTATGTAACCGAGTTAAAAGGAAAGAAAAATTGTGAGAATGAAAATGAGGTGCACTGCACAAGCAAGTCGGATATAATAAAAATCTCAATAATTATAGCTCTCTCTCTCTCTGCTGTTGCTGTTTAATTGAGATCTCACACGTAGCGTAGAGCGTAGTACTCTCATCTGGCCTGATACCACGATAAAGCTTGAAAAGTGAAGGTGGATGTGCAACTGCAATTTTTACTATTTTAAGGTGTTACATTCTTGGCCAAGTACTCAAAGAAATAATAGCCCTATATACTGTTGTAACATATGTGGGGTACGTTGTTGCAGCGCAGCGTAATTCCTCACAAGTCGTATATGTGAGGTACGTCACGTCAATACAAGATATAAAGGCAATAGAGCATTAATGTTAAATTGCAATATATGCACTTCTACGAGTAAATTTAGGGTCGATACACTCCAATTCCCGAGAAAATTAATCAGGGTATAAATTATTTGGGCGCAGAGAGTGAATTATAAAAAGACATGGGATAAAAATCAAAGGTGCATTCATTGCGGTGATGTAGAGAAGAGAGTAGATTAAGTAGCACAGGCAAAATGTAGATTATGGTATTTATGCGTGTACACGCACGCAAACACACGCAACAATGCACGTATTTCCCAATTATTAGACAGTTTATATAAACACAAAAGAATTTTCACTAACAATAAACCAACCAAGGAAATAAAAGTCAGAAGGAGAGTAGTAATACCTTGTTTTTGCGAATCCGGTCCGATTGACACAGAGATTGCTCATTGCTGGTTTCCTTTAAACTTCAAAATTAGGTAACAAGCCTATTACTAAACACGCTTATTACCATGCTCTGTATGTAAAAGAGGTTGATGTGAATTTTGTTTTCAAAAACAAAATCCGATTTGTTTTCTTCTGCAAATCAATCTGTTACATGTGTTAGAGATGAAATGCGTAACCAGAATGTTATGCGACTGCGGCATCATTATTTTGTATGATGACTATGATTAATTTAATAATGACTGTTCAATTACATCGCCAAGTTATCAATTTCAATGGGGGTAAACTTAAAAACAGATCTAATAATGCATTTATATAATTTAATATAAATAAAAAACGGGATACGTCATACGTTATATATAGATAAATGATAAGACACTTATTTTGTATTCATTACCCCAAAATGTAAGTCAAAAGTGTTTGCATCCGATTGCAATGATGACTGAGACTGAGACTAGTACCTACATTTAAAAAGCATGCGCATAAGGCATAATGTAACACTCATAACTGCTAGTAAGACAGTAAGAGCCTGCTCATTAATTAATTGCTACAGAGAAATGAACTCACAATCAGTTTAGCCATTATCAGTAGCCAGATGTCCTCCTTCCTCCATTAAAGTTTTTAGAACATCGTAAAATCCTTTAAACGAGCGGTGAGATTTTTTTAGTAGAAAGGAGCTGTTGGCTGGTTATTTGTAGTTTTTGCCTACTTACGCGTTTATTTGAATGATGAAAAATAACCAAGAAAATATTTTTTTTGCATGCAGACGTAAACAAAATGTTTATGTGCATGATTTCATCACACACATATAATATATATTTCTTACACATTTTTCTACGTATAGATTACAAATCCACCAAAGTATTTGAAAAATGTTAACTAACGCGCTTTGTAATTGTGAGTAGTAGTAGTAGTAAGTAACAAGTATTCAGACTTCTTTCCTGGGCGATTATTGGTTTTTTTTGCGCACATCCTCCGCTGAGAAATATCCCCATAATGGCCATAATACTAATACACAGATATCGTGTTTCAAAGCAATAAAGCAATTACAGTTGGAAATGATAAACATATTATTCTTGTTGAGTATATCACAATCCGCAACAGCCATCATCGACAGTCTAGTCTCACGATATCCACAATAAATGAGTGTACTTTTTGTATATAACTAATTATGCGATGCGACTCATTTTTCGAACAAAATAATGATTCGACTTGATCAGAACGTACAGCACATATCTGCAAAACGAGCCTATCAAGTATCAACTGCAAAAATGTTGGGTCTGAGGAGAATTTGTAGTTTGACTTAAATTACACTGAATTTTGACAGAAAAAATTACCAACGACTTTCCGTGACAAAAACTTTTAGACGGTGAATCGTTGTAATTTGGACTGTTGTGTTAAATGAAGCAATTTGTATTTTGGCGGTATATAAGTCTATTACAATTTATAGGTTTCTAATTCTAATGTACGTATCAAATTCGTATTTCATACACGACTGATTCAAACTTTTTCGTGATAAACTACTAGTAATAAAATTGTAGGCACATATAAAAGTAAATTAAAAATATACGAATTGTAATATCGCGCTTTTTGCCTGATATGAACCCGTTTTCTTTTAGTTACTACTTGCTAGAATCATTTTATGCGAACAATTTTTTATGGTAAACTCTCTTTATCTGCGTTTCTCATCCTGTGTTTAAGCAATACGAGTCTTCCTGATTTGTTTTTTTCACTTTTTAATCTTTCCTTACGTCCCGTTTAGTATGTAACAATTCATTGCGTGTAGGTTGATAGGAACATGATACCACGCAGAACATTATCAAGTGGCAAAACCACTTACGGAAATCGCGTCGTCTGTCCGTCCCCAGAAAGGGTTAGCAATTTTTTAAATATGATTTTGAAGCCAGTTGAACAACCCCCAGGGGGTAAGAATGATGGGAGCCAATGCCTTTAAAGTCAGCCAAATATAGTGAAATTTGGTATACAGGTAAAATTTGTTGTTTTATAAAACTTACTTGTGATTGGCTGACCCCCCAGGAGCCCTCAGGGGGTTTAAAGATGAACCTCCGCAGTTCTATCGGGAAAATGAAAATTGATTAAAATGAAATTTAGTTTTCACGAATCAATGGTTATGATTATATGAAATACTAAATTTACTGAATGTAATGCTAATGTAGTCAACATGTTGTATTGTTGTCATGTTTCTTGACAAAGGTTGACCCTGGGGTGATGATGACCCCTGTGACCGCTAAACGATTTTAAGGTTTAAGTTTTCTGTCTCTGAAATTTGAAATTATTATTTAAAATGGGCTTCGCCACTTGGCTGGATGATACCCTTGTTTGATTTTTATTAACGTTTGACGTCGCGCTTAGGTTCGTAGTTGAAGTATATACGCAAATTTCCGAATGAATAGGCACAGGTTACATGTATTTCATTTTACTTCAACATACCTACTATCAAAACAAAAATTTCAACGCCTTGAACGCAGTCAACTATGTCGGATATACTTAGTTTGTACGCAAATAAAGCTCATAGGGGGAAACGACAATGCAGTCCGAAAAGATCTTAGGTAGAGTAGGTAGTGGTGAAATTTAACCACTTTTGACTTCACTGTAAGTATGCATATCTTACTAAATAGCAAACGCAGCATTTTCGATGCGTTAAAATTATTCGCTTTCGTTACAAAGCAGTAACACGTACGCACATTGTCAAATTCAGTTCTATTGTTATTTGAAACAAATTGCGTATTCACTTATTTAGTTTATAAAGATTACCACTACGCTCTTCACCTTTTTTTTACTCCTAAAGAGTAGTAGCCAAAAGCTTTCATACGGAGCATTTATCTTGGAGAAAAGGTCACGTGAACGCGAATCTTGCGGAGCCAGTTTTATTTGTAAAAGAAAATAATTACGGCAGGAAGGCCGACATCCTCCTATGGATCCGGCACAATATATCTCGCTTAGTTATTCAGCCTTATTTCTTTGTTAACCATCATATTTCACCAAGCGTCAACAATTAAACCATTAACGGTAGGCTTTGCATACCTTTCATTTGCGGATGATAACGATGATGATGTAGACATTACTCGATATCATGCCATTCGTGCCCCCATATAATAGGCGGCCAAGTGGCGAGCTTAACACTCAATGTAAAAATGATGTTAGTAAATCGGTATATAAGGTCCTTAAATATAATATACTGACTCTATTTATGTTTAACAAGCGAAGCGGCTGCGCTGCTCAAGTCTGAAATAGATACAACGACCGGTAAACAGCTTCGAACTTCAAAATATCAATGATT
Source organism: Callyntrura sp. NNG-2020 (assembly GCA_027744055.1). Classification (NCBI taxonomy): domain Eukaryota; kingdom Metazoa; phylum Arthropoda; class Collembola; order Entomobryomorpha; family Paronellidae; genus Callyntrura; species Callyntrura sp. NNG-2020. The sequence continues at coordinate 5,723 of JAHZNE010003556.1, forward strand.
TATGCGGCTCAAGTGCACCTTATTAGTAACTGCATCATTGCAACTGGTTAAATAGGAATTGTTTTGTTGTACGTTATTCTCTCAAATAATGAAGAGGGAGCCTATTCGTTATCAAAACAATATCTAGCGTATTGTAGATAGTGTAATAATTCACCACAAATAACTTTATTGCAGACGTACATGGTTGTATTTATGATGATGACCAAGCTAATGAATTATGTAGATGAGCCAAAATATGAGCATAAAACATTTTTATTACAGGCTAATTGAGGAGCCATGCATAGTCAAGAGAACTTTAGAATTTCTGATTCTCTGCAGCTGTCTTTATAGGTTTAAGATTAATATTTACATATTGTATGAATACAATATGATAGCTAATTAATAATTTATTGTTTCGCAACTGCTTTGTTTTTGTTATAAGTAAGAAACTTTAAAAAAGTAAAGGGTAAAAGAAAGAAAAAAACTTATTCTAGGACTGCTTGATTTTGTTTGAATTTGCTGATATTGCTACTGACATACTGATAAGTATGTTTTATCTAGCATTGTAGTGTGCTACCTTTTCAGCTACTCTCCATCTTCTTTTTTTAATTTTTCGTGAAGTTTAAAATGATGCAGCAAAAAGTAAAAAGTTTAAACTCCACTTTTAACCTTCATTGAATAAGTTGGTTACATCATGGGAAGTAAATCATCTAAAAGCGTGTCATGCTTCAATACAATGCTTAAACTTGACACTTTTGCTGGTGCTGTCTAAAAACTATCGGGAAAATCTTCAATCGTCATAATTTTTTTACTTTTTATTACCTAACGTTATTCCCGTAAAAGAATTACAACGAGTGCATCGTTACATCTAGTGGTGAGATTCGAGATTAAAAATGTGCACCGTACCGGTTATTCACAAGTTGATTTCCCACGATCAACGAGCATTCGATGACACGATGTAAGATTAATATTATTATTATTATTATTACAAATAAAACGTGGGCGATGATGTGATCGTCTGAAGAGTTTATCTTAACTCCGCGATATAAAAGAGTAAAACGGTGTCTAAAACCGATACGTTTCAGGCAAAAACTAGACCCTACTTCCCCATAGCCTAGCTAATAAGTCACCCTTAAAGACCTACTTCGACGTGTTCACAACATTCCCAGCGCAAGCGTGTGCGTTGGTACAGAAAGTGCCATCTATGCATTTTAACTGTTCATACGTGTATTATAGCAACATTTTATGAAAATATATGGACAATTATTGTAGCCATTTCGTGCGGTAATAGCTGATAGTAAAGGAAAGCATTTTAAAGTTTGCTTCATAATTGTGTACGATGTATCCATAAACAATTACAGTAAATGGTTAGCAGCAACGTGCTTAGAGTTATGTAGTAATAAATTACACGAAATAGGAAAGCATGCCTTTTACATCATACGTTAATGGATCTGTAACGATACTACAATTTAATTAGCATAAAATTACCAATTAACACGAAGTTTCAACAAACAGCAATAAAAATGAAGGCATAATAGCTTGATAGACAGAAGAGAATATGCGTGCATTTGTAGTAGGGAGTTCGTAGGACTATTGCCAACCATTTAATGAAAGGGTGAAGGTTGAGAGTGCTTTGTTCAAAGAAGTGCAAGTAAACTTTTCATCTCCATTTCTAATACCTCCATTGCAAGTTGCAAAAAACTGTCATATTGATGTATCGACAAGAATTATTGCAGCGTAATATTTTGGTACACTATCATGATTACGATGCGATATGAATAAACCTCCCGCCTCAAACTCAGATAATACCAACAAACACAAACACACAACTATCTAAATTCCCAGGTGTTACCCTTATCTGTACTAGATATATTGAAGCAGCATGAAAATAAAGCGCACTTTTTTTATAATTTAAAATAATGTAGCGAGCAAAACAGCATGTAATAACCGAACATGACGCCGCGCCGCGCTTATTGTGAACACATATACCGGCTATTTGAAATGGCTCATTTTGTACTGCGTCGATTTTTATCTTGTTCGATCAATCGTCACTGTCACTGCAGCAAACCTACCATCTCGAAGCAGGTACGAGTATAGGTCAGTCAGATCAGAATAGAACCCATGCTGAAGCCCTATTCAAAATCACAAAGGATGCATTAATCACTGTTTATAAAAGCTTCACATGATGAGCGACAATCAAATTTGTGATGCCTAGTCGCATGCATTTATTACCTACTTCTACTTCTTGTACAACATGCCTTGAATGAACTAAAGTAATGTAAGTACTTCTTAACCTTGAACCTCTTCCGAAGCCACGTCAGTTATTGATTTGTAGCACAGTGTGCTGCCAATCTACCTAATCCCCCTCTCAAACGTGGAGTAAGAAAATGAAGAATGCGCACACTCTCAAAGTTACTGCGCGGCTCGGCCAGCTGCTGCGACGAAAATTTCTTGATTATTGTTACATGAATTGTAGCAAGCCCACCGGTGATGCCTCTCGGCATTTGCCAATTTTGTGTAGGGTATGGTTAAACAATAAAACACCATTTGCTACTTATATGGTACCAATTTGTGCCTTGCTTGGGTTAAGCATTGGCAATATTATTGGCATTTAAGACTCATTACGGTCCATCATCATCGCATCTCAATAATGTTAAAGAAATAGAACCCTTTTTCTTCACTTGTTTTTGGCCTAGATTTTTTTCTGCTAGGCCTTTTTTATGTTGTTGTAAACACGGTCTATGAACATGGAATACTCTACCGATAATGAAAATGTAGTATTTTGTACATTCGTGTGTGCGTAACACGTGAAAAATCTTTTCAACAAGATTTCGCAACAGTTTGGATGAACACAAAAGAGCTACACGAACACACTCTATACTTATTTATCGCGCTGGTATTGATGCAACAGCTTAACTGATTTTTTTTCTGAAGAAGACAGACAGGTAAACAACGTTTTAATACAAGAAGTGCAAGGTGTACAGAATGAGCTGCACTTTAAATTTCTTATGAATGTAATTTAATGCCTCCCTGGAGTGATTCGCGCCGTAAATGAACAATTTTTGGTTAAAACTCGTCTTATCCTTCGTTTTAGTGCTATATACAACAAATAGTGAATAGGAATACCGAACCAAGTTCTCAGAATGACGTACGCATGCATGCATACGCATGTCGCTTTGATTTTTGTAAGGTATGGGTCGGACGTTGATTATAATACCGACCAGTTTGTATGAAGTCGTGTATAGTCGCATAGATTTTTTTTTTGCATTTTGCGTCCTTTTAATTTAAACAACAAAATAACAGCAGACATGCCAGCAGCCATTCTGTCAACTGTACTATTTACATGTACTCATGATAATGCGTTTTTGTTTGCCTTTTTTGCATAACAGCAAAACGAGCAACAATGTGAGAGATGAGAAAGATTAGAGCCTGAAACAATACAAACAAGAAAATGGCAAACTTGTTTGGCATAACAGACGATGACATGATTTTTGTCTTGACTCAAAGTTTAAACCAGAGCACTGAAATGAAAATGCATGCACTAAAATGTTCAAAATGTCGTCGCAATGCATGCAGTCGTGCTAATACATACTCACAACTCACTGAACTGGAATAATTAGGGTTGCCTGTGTAGCGTTTTATTATGATTATTAGCTGAGAGATATTATAACGTTTGCAATATGTTTTGACCGGGATTTATGCCCTTAATCATCGTAAATCATCTGCAAAAATGAGCAAAACGGTTCTTGTTAGGGTAGCGCACAGTTGTCTGCACGAAACACGTATTGTGTCGTGTCGTGTACTTGTGTACACACACACACTTTGCCAGCTTTACAAATCGCTATTTTCTACCGTCGTCATCAGAATATGTGTAACAAACTCGATTTGACATTTGACACAGAAAAACTCGGTTTATGCTACGAGGGTGAAGGAAAGGAGTGCCGGTAATGACACTGCTTGTTATTATTTCGGTTTAGGTGGTTAACAATATTCTGAACAAGAAAAATGTAGTAGACTACAGGAGTACGAGTCAGTGCTCTTGAGGTTGAGAGTAAAACGCTAAGAATTCTCAGTGACGTAAATGAATTGTTTGCATTCTGAATACTAAATCTTTCATATTATTATACCTTGTAAATTGCAATTCATAATGTGTATATTGTATACGGACGTACACCTGACCACCCGACACAGCACATATGATCCACCTCCAATTATATGATCTTTATCAGAAAAGAATGAATATGTCAATTACCTTATAGCCCTGAATTATGATTAAATACGAACAAAGAGAAGAAAATATCAGTAGTAGAAAACAATGATAATAATGATACCAGCGCTGAAGCAGCGGTAGTAGTTAATGGTGGAGAGTGGAGAGGGTAGTGGCGTGTGCCAAAATAATTATTGCTACATTATAGTGTAGTAGCATGGTAAGAAGGCGAGCAGGAGAGAAGAAAAAGCTTGAAATTTAATTATCAATTGTCAAACTGAAGATGGCGATAAATTTGACAGATTTACAGCAACAATTTCGATAAAGGCATACTTGTGCACACTCAAGATAATTTAATTTTTCCACTTTCTTCTTTGTCTTCAATTAAGACAGTTTGAGTTATGTGGAAGAGCAATAGTAATGATTTCACAACGGCGCACAGAGTCTGTCTACGACGATATAGATATATAAACCAGAAACAGGCGTTGTTTGTTTATGGTGGAAAGGAGCAGTTTAGTCAGCATTTAGAGGGAGAGGGGAGTGGGGAAGTAGAAATAGACAAAATAATAAGTACCTATACAGCATAATTTTTAATGTGACCACTTTTACTTTTTATAGTTTTAAATCTTTTCGAGTTGACTCTTATGAGAATGCAAGCTCTTCCTCGCTGCAGGTTGTTTAGAATACTGAAAATTACAAAGAGGAACAAGATTCGCTGTAAATTTTAAGTGAATTGACAAGTTTTTAGCGTTTACGGCGCCTCTCAACTCATAAATAACGAAGAACAGTTGCAAGTGATATTAATGGAGTCATAAAAATTTGTGTTAAGTTATTAATGAACTGAAAGAACACAAAAACGGTCATTTTTTGCATATCCTTGTAATATTTTTGAACTACAAAGATAATTGTATAGTAGACGAAAATTGCAGAACTTTTTCTAATATATGATTGCATGGATGGATGGTTGATGGGCAAATTCAAAAGAGGTTTTTTAAAGAAGGCATCAAAACACCGTGCCATTAATCATTGTTCCGTTTTTATGAACTTGTTAAAAGGAACAATACATCAAAATTATCTATTGAGTGAATTGGCAAGTAAAATATACATTTTACTTATCAAGTCCAGATTGTTAGCACATTTCTGTACTATTCATTTGATACGCATCGCTGCGTCGAGAGCAATAAAAGGAAAATTTTTACTTTTTAATGAATATATAATGCCCACATGTCGTGATATTTTCAGACGGACGTGTTTTGATATCCACGAGCATGAGTAATATTTCCGGATGGCTTATCCATACAATATTGTGTCATTTAAATCGAAATCAAACGCTTTGATATATAAGTAGCGTTCATCATGTTTGATGTGTTTGATAATCGATGATGATGATATTTGGCAAAGGGGTTTAAACATTCCTCTTAATTCTCCCTTAAATTTGGTTTCACTTTTTTGAAATCTATGAGTGAGCATGTATCAAAAATACAGTTGTATTGTATTTCTCTAGGTTATAAAAAAGTGTTTTGACTCCTTCCTCTGCCACCAGCAAAAATAAAGCATATCATCAAGTGAACACAAAAAGTTGATTACAGTTATTAATCAAGGCATTGTCAGTCAGTAGGCAGGATGGTAAATGGCACGAGAGGGTATGGAAAAAGATGGATAATTTATTTTTCTGCGTAAATGTGAGTCATTTCACTTTTAACAGTTTAAGCTAACAAAAAGTAAAATTGTAGTGGAGGATGTCAGTCAGTGAGTGTTCTATACAGAATGCATATAACAATATAGAATACGCTTATCAGAAGAACATAATATACCATGCTATGGGCTAGGCGATGAATGATGACTTCACCAACCAAAGATTCGGTCAGACAAAAATCGATGACAATAATGAAATTTTACGTCCACTCATTACAGCATGAGAAATATGGAAAAAACCCTGTGTAAGAACATATGCCATATATTTAAATATTTCTGAAGAAGTCTATGCACTGCAAACTTCAAGAAGTACTACCTATCACAAATATTGACGACGATGACGACGACCAAACTTGACTGTGGCGTCAACAATTTTTTTAATCTTTGGAATTCGTCGAACGACACGTAGACTATTGGATGATAAGTGATGATAAATTTTGTTGGTAATCTTAAAATACTGAAGCGATTGAAAGAAAGAAGAAAGAAAAGAAAAATATAATATGCTTTTGAAGTTGTCGTTTCAAGATTGTTCCAGAACGTCTTAAAATTTAAGCTTCACTGGGTAGATAAGGTAGGATTATAGCTAGTAAATACTTCGTAGGAGACTAAATAACGCATAAAATAAACATAAAACAGCCCATTACCATTACTGGTGTAAACAAAAGGGCATTTGATGATATTTGGCGACTTCCTAGACTTTAGGTGAACAGGCGACAGGCGGAAGATTTAATACAACGCAATTTGTTGCCACTTCATCTGCTCTATTTCCAGACAGACACATATAACGTGCATGCATGCAATTTGGGTACTATAGTTGTTTTATATTTTCTTCATATTATCCTTTTCATCATCAGCCCGTTTGTATATTTCCTGTGAAATGATGAAATGATAACAAAATGATGCGAATGCCCCACATGACTATATGCTTGCAAGTTGCAAGGGAGCCATTAATAGCCCAACGTTTACAGCACAGCTAAACGGTTAACATTCAAAAAGAAAAAGATTACAAATAAGTTGTGTGTATCAACTATTGAGCATTACCATCAGGTTGTTTGCTTATAAAACAATAATTTATAACATAAAAGTAGGCCATTTTTCCTTGTTGATTAAGCTTCAGATGAAGGTAAAAAAATACAACAGGTAAAATAATATTCTTTTGATGAAGGGTAAAAATCTCCACCGGAAATGATAAAAAACCATTTAAATTAAAACTTTTAAGAACGAAGAACACTTTATAGAGCAAATTTGAGTTCGGAGTATGGAGGAAATCATGGGAATATCTATCTACCACGTTTTTATCGGTTTATTGTATTGTAACATTACATGCTAGCTATCTTTTTTGTAGTATATACTTTTATTTTATTCTTATGTTCAGTGTTTAACCAAGCCAAACCATCCTTTGTAAACTCCGTCTTTTCAGAATTACCAAAACAAAAGAATCGTTATGCATATTCTTCATTTTTGTTAATAGTAGAATAACAGAGACAACGGAGGGAGGCAGCTACTTATATTCGTATCATAGAAAAAAATATTCTCTAATGAAGTGTAGGCTTTTGTGAAACGGACTGCGAGATGATGAAAGATGATGACTCATAATATTGTGTATATAACAGTTCCGTACCAAAGAATCTGACTTTAAGATAATATATACTCGCAACTCGCACACACGTCATGTCGGTCTTACTCGGTTTCTGTGTGGATGAACTTTAGTCTCTATTCTTCTGCAAATCCAAAATGTAACTTACGATGATTAGCGTGGTAAGTAACACATCCATCATTATTCACACAACCTCGTGACTTTTTGCGAATCACATGGAATTAAATACCATTTGCATAACCTATATAACATGTAAATATGCAATATACAAACTCCACAACAGCCCAAATCAAACTAATATACATACATGCATACTCCCTTTTATCTCATGACTTGATGGAGTCTCTGGAGTTGAAATAAAAGTCTATATATCACCAAACATGTGAATTGGATCATTGGATAGCAATATGTGATATATGCATTACGCATACATAAACATAAAAAGTACGAGATTTTGTTTATATTATGTATGTATCCCGGATACAAGTGTTCTGTATGCTCAACTGTTGTTGGTTTGTGTATTGCCAGTTGCCACTAGGGGTGAGTCGAGTACCGATTCTTTGGGCCTGTGTTCTACTAAAATTTCTTAAGATGGTAGTGCATTGCATAAATGTCACAATGGCCAAAAATCTGATGGCTGAAAATACTGTTCCATTATTACAGGATAATTTACAGAGGGTGTACAGATTAAACGGTAGCGGAGAAGAAAGTTGTATATGTGCAAAAAAAGTTTGTATGGAGTGTCCTTGTCCATGTTCCTTACTAACGTCCTACCCCCATCTTAACGGTACGTTGCGTTGTTCAGTAGTTATAAGAATTTGAAGACGTTTATAAAGTCGTACGATACACATATTAACGTATCGTTATTAAAGCTCATTGAAAGATGTCCGTCGCAGATGCAATTTAATTGATTTATCGCAAAGTTTCGATGAAATACTGTTTGCCTGAAACAATCAGACAAGATCTTCTGTGATCAAATCCATCAGAGTCTAAAGTCCAATCAATTGTTGTCGTCCGGCCGATGGTCCGGCGATGTTCTACAGTTGACTCATCCCTACGTAATGTAATGTATTATACAGTATACATGTTTTTGTGTACTTACGTCAATGTATTTTTGCAATATCATATATGAAACCACTCGCTATATACTAACTGCATGAAAAAAAACAACGATTCCAGCAACATTGTGCTGTGAGCCTTGGGGAACTAGTAACAGTAACAAGCAAAAAGCAA
>JAHZNE010003557.1:0-10923 GCA_027744055.1 Callyntrura sp. NNG-2020
TAAGATGACCCTTATCATGGATATAATAAAAAGTCGACAAACTTTGCAGTCTACTGTGTTATTTGATGTAATAACTAAACGCCGTTATTTAAGTTTGTAATAATGTTTACTAGGGAGTTGAAGGTAACGTTGTCGTTTATTTTTTGGGTAGTTTTTCTGTTCTTTGTCGTTACTAATAGCACTACGTAGTACAAAAATATTGTTTTTACTTAATTAGAGTATACCATATTGTGGAAAAAGTGTATCATATGCGCTATTCATCAAATTTTACATATTGTACAATTATATCCAGAGGTCACGTTAACGACTAGGCGGTATCATTGTAACGCTCATAAATACTTTGCCCCCCCTGGCGCCTTGGCTGGGTACGCCACTTTCTACACATGAATAAATCCCTGTGGAAAAAGCAAACTTTGCTTGCGATTTCTAATCATGCCAAGCTACTCTCACAACATCAAGTGCAGTGCTTAATGTCAAGGGACGAATTACGTCAGAAAGACTACTTTGTGAACGAATACTTATATTTTGTAGGAAAAAAGAGTTTTGCCGACAAAATAATGCTACCTCAAGACCCATATCGGAAGCTCACTAATGTGTTAACTTACAGTTTTATGAGAATTCTCAACATTTCTGCAAAAGCAACAGATGAGTGGACATACGATGTTCAACATTGTAACAGTGACGCCAGATATTCACATGATAAAAGCCAACGTTCCTTGTGGATAGCACGTATGTTCGAGCACAATGATGCCCCACTACACTACCAGGTTTGAGTGCAAAGCAGTATGTTACGGTTTCACTTTGTGACCTGTGGCAAATTGGAGGAGAGGTCATTTTCCGGCTGAAACTTCTTCAATATTTTCGACGTTTATGTTTGGCTTTGCGCAGTGATGGTAATTCCAGTGGTTTCTATACTGATTGCATTTCTGTCAAAGGTCTTATAAAGTGTTTAAGGGGGATTCTCATCAGTCCTTGGTATTTCATGCTGAAAATATATGTTGAACAGGGAAATCCGGTTCCAAAGTGTTTCTCTGACGTAATTGCCCTCAAATGGGTAGCTGCTTCAATGTTGTTACTTGGGATACAAAAATCAAACTTTTGTTTGCATGATGCAGCCTAGAGAGGTTATGTTTTACAGCACGTTGGACGAGAGCTTGTACGGCATAATGTGTCTATTCTGACAAGAGGTAAATACGTGAGCTACAAAAATTTGAAGGATATCGAGAAGACTACTCCCAAGTAGAATAAATAATCATGCTGTCTATGCATTAGGGAGTAAGCTACGGGCTCTGGCAGAAGTCTCGTTCATTTCTAAAATAGGAAATCATGGCGCGTAGCTTAAATTTAGAAATGACGCGTCTGCTCTACTCACCCAAAAATTGTTGGAAGCTGTTTATAGGAAAAGAGAAGAAACTGCTATAGTGAAAAGTTTGTCGGCATGTGGGAAGGTGGCGCTAGTTTGTCCCAAAGTAGTATGCCTCCATTACAAACGATGAATGGTGAAAGAATACTCTAAGTTGTCGGTACATGTTAGCGCGGAGTCTTATACGAAAAGTATGATTGGATTTAAGTTAGTGACGAATTTAAATATATACTATTTGCGGCTTGTATGGGGGTTGCAACATTCTGGTATAATTGAATGGTTTTCTAAATACTTACAAACTTATTTTTCTGATAAATATTTTGCATTTCAGAGAAAGTTGGAGACAGTAAAACTAGATACATAGATGTTTTTTTGGCGGTATTTTTTATGTGGTGTGCTGGCTCATGTGTAGCCTTAGAGGTGTTTTTATACGAAGTCCGACATGTAAATGTGGTAATAAAGACGCGCAAAAAAGTACATCATACGATATATTTGGTGCGGTTTACTGTTAATGGCGTTGTATGTACTTGTGCAGTATTTGTAAGGAAGTGGTTAAGATTCGAAGAACTTTGAGAACTTGAATACGGTATTTAAGTGTTCTTTGTAAAATAATTGGGAGCAACCGTAGTTTTAATAGTTATATATATTTCTTGGCTACATACTTTTAATCATTCAGCTCACACATGGCACATTTTGATGAACAAAATTCGAATAGCAGTTTATTTCCAAGTGCAAATTTATATAACGTTGCCAGAGTGTGGGCTTTTGTCACATTAATTAGAAAGCTAAGAAAATCTTACTGCCTGCTTAAAAATTCTTTCCATTCAGTATAGTCGGTCAAGTAGGAAAAGTGCTCAAGGGTAATTGTAAAAGTTGTGTAAGGTATACGCAGCTCCTCATTAATTATAGGCACTTGATTTATATGAAACACTATATTCTGGGAGATCATATAAACATGGGTGCAACTATCGCGTTCTAATAAATTGTGGAAGTTGGAGATATCAAAAGTAAAAATGTTTTGTGCGCTCCAACAGTAATGATAAAAATGAATACAGTTATAGAAAAAGAAATAAAAAAAACTGAAACCGGTTTAATTGGTTTAACGTAATCTGAGTCACTTGCAATCTGAGTATTCGGAATGTGTTGATTAACGTAAAAATATGTATCCTTATATGTTTTAATATATGAAGATTTCATCAGTGATGATTATGTCGCGGAATTACAAATGCCAATTTTCTATAATAAAAGCTCTAACAAAATTCGCTGAAATTATTTACGATAATTCGACAATGAGTAAATATGTTTAAAAAAGTTGACTGAAAATTAAGGGAGGATTGCAGTTGAGAACGCAATTCTTATAATATTTCATTTTTCCTTATTTTACAAGTAATTGTATCATTTACATTAGTGTACTGGTTTTTATTTAATGAGTTTACACAAAAGGTTAAATACATTAAACTAAAACTGTTATAATTGTAAACAATGCCCATCAAGATGTGATTTAGGATTTTTAAACGATTTGCTTCATTACCTAACGCTTGGAATTGTAAATGAAAAAGAAGTATATAAATCAATTAAACTACACAAAACGGGCCAATTAGAACAAACATAGTTGACCCATGGGCATTTGCTCAATATGTAAGCTTCATACTTAAAGTCTGTGTCCTTTTAATTTAAACACGAATGCCCATTACAAATGCTGGTTCGTTCTCCTGAGTTACAGATTAAAAAAATGTATTGACTATATTTTTTCTTTGATCAAGCCAACATTAAAGGTAATTGTCCAAGTATGTAAAGAGGTTTCTAAAGAGGTAGTCTATGAAGGAGGGAATGATAGTAATACAGGTACAAAAAAATGTATACTCCCAGACCAACTGATTGTAAGCAGTTGTACTTGTTTGGGTCCAGGTAGTTTAATTAGTTACGCAATGAAATAAGCTTAATAATAATACTACTATAAAAATTTAAATTCTTTTAAAATGAGAAATATGTATTCTTGGTTGGTTTAACAGAATCAATTTATTTTAGAAACAAACATAAAAAATAAGAAAGTCATGAACAGTTTATTTCTTTAACATTTAATACTGAATTAAATTCCGGATCATCAAAGACTCAAAACCATTTTAGTTTTCCCCATAAGAATCATCGGAAAATATGCATTCTGTTTTCGGATATGGTTTGCGCTCGTGGGACATCTGTCATACTTTGTTGAGTTAGTAGTTTCAGGCAGTGTTGAATTAATGTGAATTAGATATTTCCAGAACAGTTTAGAACTTTAAGCATTTTAAAAGATGAAAATATTATTTTCCAATTCAGCATCAGAAGCATCAATTTTCCAAAAGATGTTGGATCGTATATGATTGGAAACTTATTTTTCAACCAGTTGCAAACATGGATTAAGCATAGAGAAAGCAAAATATTTCAAAACCGAATATTTACAATATTAGGAATGCAAAAATATTAAAAACTAAATCTTTTAACATGATATGAATCCTTTTAGACTAATTAACGATACATTAAATATAGTCTATTAATGAATTAAGTTTTTAATAAACAATTAGTCGTAAAATGCGTTATGATAATTTAAAATAATAACTATTTTGCAAATTCAGGAAGTAAAAAACAATTTTGTTTTTTTACATGAACAATTCGAAACGTTGACTAATTCAGAAACACTTAAAATATGAGAATTTCCATAATCAAAACCTACTTTCAAAAATAAGTACTACACAACTTCTTTTGAAAATTGGACAAAATTAAGACTGATTTAATACTTCACAAAATTAGTGTAATTACATTGAATTGACTATCGCTAATTGAACGTGAACTACTAACTTTATTGTAAACAGGTACTTATATTGCAAAATAAACATGTTTAAATGATATCATTTTACACGATTAAATTGCCTCGCGATAGAAATACTAAAAGTATGCGCAATATAAATATTTAAGAATTTTAGCATTCTTAAAATAACATTACTGCAACTTTAGTAATATAAAAAAAATTTATAATTTGAATGTAATTTGCATATAAAAATCTAATTAAAAGAAACAGTAAACATATGCAAATGCAATTATTATTATTATTATTATTATTATTATTGTAATTGACAAAGCGTTAGTATACTTAAATTAAAATTATATTTCAATTAAAATGTATATGTGTTTTTATTTATCATCTTTGAATATCGTCAATTTTGGCCAACGTTGGCCATTTTTTCCGGGCCGACATTGACGATATTTGTATCATGACTAGGGTGTTTTACTGTGTGATTCAAGTTTATTACATTGCCTATCATTTACGTGTTTCAAAATAATTACACTTAATTAAACGCAATAAGTTCGTTAATTCCTAATGACAGATTAACTGTATTCTGCATCATTGCATCGAAATAATTAACTTTAAGCTGTTGATTTATTATTCCTGCATCTCCGGCAGGTACTGCGAGTTGTTTACAACTACGTATTACCCGCGTCATCAAATGTTTATCTTGTTTTAACCCCACCTCTTCCATCCATTCAGCCACAATTTTTTTCGATTGCTTGTTCATTAGAGAACATATGTTAATTGTAAACGTCAGCAGACCTAACATTACCAAGGCCAGGCATACACCATCTATCATGATGAAATGACTTTTAAAAACATATCCCAACTGTAATGTGATTATGCTAATTTCTAGCACCAGGGAACCGGCTGACAAAATCAGGGCCAAAGCACATTTTTCAAAATTTTGCATTATATTTCTATCCACCGAAAGTTGTCGGTATAAGTCTATTGCCAACGGGGTGGCGCATTGTTGCAATAATATTTTCTGGAGACCAATAACAGACGAACCGGATGTCAATGACAAGACGAACACCATTCGTTGTGTGAGGAATACTATATTTGTAAAGTTTAGTTGAATGATGCAACGAATTAATTTTCCTATTAAACTATCCCAATATACTAACATACAGCCTGCAACTGTCAAGCGCCAAGACGGAATAAGACTTGCCGGTGCCGAGATAAGATGTTGTTGAATGCTAGCAAGAAATATATAAATCGGATCCCAGTTCATAATGACAACAAAAATCACTCCTACATTAGGTACAAGACTCTCGAAAATAGTTAAGGTTATGACAAGATATCCAGTCCAGTCAAATTTTGAAGTGTTACCTACAGCTTTATTGCTACTTTTACTTTTGCGTGTTTTATTTTGACTGGCATCAGAAACCTCGATTTGACCGGATTGATGAACAGTCCAAATATCTTCTGTTTTGTAGCACCAGTTACAACGTTCTACAATTACGCTACCAAAAATTAAAAGAATGAAATCCACTATGAGACAACCAAAAGTTACTGACACTGCTAAAATGCACACCAAAATACACTCTCTTTCAATTACGGGATTTGGGTATAGAAATGACAAAACAATAGTGATCATGAGAAAGCAGAAAGAAAAAAGTTTTAACGCGATGAACCGGTAAATAAGATCGTTTTTGTAAGTGGGACTTTGAATCCACTTTTTGTGAGGAACGGACCACATAATCGGGGATATCCAAGGTAGTAAGTTGTTAAACAGTTGGTTGATTTTGTTGCCTTGATATACCAGTGAAGACGGCATTTCATATGAATAGTAACAATCTAATGTTAAAAGTTAAAAAATATAATTCAAAAATTGGAAATATAACAAAAGAACTAGAATTTATGGTGGGATACACACTGGCTGGATATTGCACCAGAGCAACCCTTTAAAAGGAGAATATGATATTTTGGAGAGATAGAAAAATCAAAATGATGACGCGTAGTAGTACGCTTGTACTGCCAGAGTACAAGGTAACGCAAATTTTTTGTCTTTAATAGAACTGCATATTTTCGTATTAAACGCTAGGCATTGCAACAACACGTTTGCCGAGTAAACCTTTAATTTCACAGAAATTTTTAAATATGACCATCCGTTATAAGTGGTTGAACCATCAGTTTCTCTTAATTGCTAAATCCTATAAAGTACGACTGATAAAAAATTAAAAAATTTAAAACATATTAACTTGGAGGGACATTAGACAATTTATGTATAGGTAGCAAATGGTTTGGTTCAAAATAATGTCTTATAAATTGTACAACATTTTCTAAAATTAGTTTAAGACAATGTTCAACACAACATTTTAAAACCAATTTGCAATTTACGGGAAATTTTGTTTGTTAAATTCACTAATTTTAGTAACTTACATCGATTAATATAATATTTACAATTTCTGCTATTACGGGCTTAAAATTATTAAATTGGAGAGTTGTTCTTTCATGTTCTTGCATTTTAGAAGTTGATCATTAATGAATGGCAACGATAAGAATACAAAAAACTTATAAACTACAGGAATATAAAAACGCTTGTCTTTTCATAGAATTGTGCAGATTAAATTGTCAGAAAATCTAAATTAAGCCTAATTTGTTTTCTAGCATCATTTTTCTAAAATATTCTTTACCAGATGAATCTTGTTTCCAAATTTATGTATTTATTGAAAATAATACGTTTGATCACATTTGGCTCAGCTATTTTAAATATATCGATGGATGTATGCTGTATTTTTCAACATTTGAGCATTTATGTTTTTACTAAAGCAACGTTATAAGACATGTAAAGTTTGTTTCAGTTTGCTGAAATGTAATTTAAAATGGGATTGCATATGTTTTGTCGGAAATGCTTTTCTTTGGACCGTTTAGTACTTATGAGAGACACTCACCGGCTGTATGTCTGGGATCGGCTTTATATTTTAATATTATGCGCTCCGCCCCATCCCAAGTCTGCATGCCAAGCCGCAGGATACAACACTCTGTCGTTTTGAAAATATTGAAAAAATATCACTTTTTGATACAAGGACAAATTTTTCTCGAGTCCTTATGGGATTTAACATGGAAAATAATAGTGACAGAAGGGTCCCCAACTTTACTATTTTTTACTGTCGGAAAGAATTGGCCAGCTTTCCAAATGCATAATAGTAACTACAGGGCAAACCGGAAACCGTAACTGTTACGTACTACGAACGCACAAAGTTGATATTTCTCATTTCGCCATTCAAAAACATGTTTGATGACGTTGGCTCCATGCTGGTAAAACTTTGCAACTTTCACTGGCTGACGCATGACTGACTAATATTATTCAGAATACCTTCTGTGATATCGCATGCTTAAAAAATGAAAGTGCAATTCCATGTGTGACCCTCCGTCTATTTTCCCAAACAATTTGAAAAATTGGGTTTATGTAAAACAACCATTAAATGGGATAACATTTTCAAATGTATTATAGTATAAACAATGTCACCACACATTTTTAGAATGCCATATATCAAGTTTGGGCGTTCATAGTACGTAACAGTTGTGGTTTCCGGTTTGCCCTGTAGTTACTATTATGCATTTGGAAAACTGGCAAATTCTTTCCAAAGGTGAGAAATAGTAAAGTGGGGACCCTTCTGGGACTATTATTTTCCATGTTAAATCCCATAAGGACTCGAGAAAAATTTGTCCTTGTATCAAAAAGTGATATTTTTCCAATATTTCAAAACGACAGAGCGTTGTATCCTGCGGCTTGGCATGCAGTCTTGGGATGGGGATAATATTATAATATAAAGCCGATCCCAGACATACAGCCGGTGAGCGTCCCTGGTTAGTCCATCTAATTTGTAAACACAGTTAACAATAGCATCGCTACTACGCTATTAATAGGCAAAAGTAATTTTTTACTGTAATTGCAAATTCTTTTTTGGAACTTTTGGAGTGTCTTATCGTAGGAAGGTCATCATTTACCTCTATGTACACCTATGTTGTAGTAGTATATTAGTAGCATCATGAACTTCAACTAAAATCACCTTTCGCTGCCACACGCACGTTATGNATGAGCAACTATAATCAGATTTGGTGCAAGATGGCTTCGGCGAGCCTTGTCTAGTATGTGCCATACCTCTGTCTCAGAAGTACATAACAGCTCGCCAATATGATAAACGCATTCACGCGGCACATTTCCACCTATAATCGTCATGACTGATTGCTAACTGCTGCGTACACGCTAAATTGTCCGATCATAATAATCTATATGTCTACTCCACCTGTGTGCGACTATTGGGATGTGCCTCACAAGTTGGGGTGTTGGAGAAATTTTACTAATCGATGAAAAATCAAAGTTGGAGAAACTTCGTAAGATTATATGTAAATCTGACAAGTCGTGGTGTAGCTTGTTAGTGCTACAATGCAGATACTTTAGGTGTACTTATATCAAGTTTACAGTTGGAATTTTCATGCAGTCTCATGTTTCCCCAAAATAACCATTTAAATGAGTAAGGCAAAAAATGATTATGCACGTGAAGGAAGCTAGAAGGATAGAGTATTCAATGCAACAGTCGCCTTTTTAAAAAAATAACAAATATTGGAGCTGCACTAATAAAACTAAAAAGTAAAAGGTGTACTTATAGCAAGGTTACAGAGTGTATAGTACACCGGGTAATAATATCATTATTATCAGCTCGCCTACCGAAATGGGTGCAAGCAGAGCACACATGAAGCAAAGGCTTAAGTTTGTTGCCAAGCTGAATAGGTCATCATGTTTATGTTCTTGGGTCTGTTTAATGATATTCGTGATAATGTTGACTGTGTTTATTTTGTTAAATATGTCCATTAGTGAATGTATTTTGCCCGCCATTCTCAACTTCATGATTATTACGTAAGGAAACCAATCAATCTCAACTTTACTTCACAAGTTAACAAATAATAAGTGTTCGCCTGTGAAGAATCAATGTTTTAGTGATCCAGTTTCTATAGGGTATATTCATAAATGACGGACTATTTTTTATGGTTAATTAACTAGGTCCTATATTAATTAGTGCCAAATGCTGGTAAGAAAACGAGTTCAAATCAATTCATATTAATAATTCTAAGATGCAAGGTCGTTTTCATCTATGGAAACAATATAGAACAAATTTCTAGGAGGTCTGTTAGTACTTCAGATGCTCAAAAAGATTTGGATATGACTCGTTACTTTCCACCAGGAAATCTGAGAGAACTCTTTGGTTGATTTGGTTTGACTAAGCTCATTTTAACACACAGATAGGGTCAGCCAAACTTAATTTGTATGTATTTACTAACTATTTTGATAAAAACAGCCTGTTTGCTATATTTTGTTGGCTTGTTGCAGCGTCAGATGCAAATGTGAGCTGCAGAGTTCCCTATTGCTTTCCGTTGGAAGGTAACCATCCATCTCCCAACTTGGGGATACCCGATAAAGGTTCGTTTCAATGTTGAGCCTTTGAGTTAAATCAAACTTGATTAACTCAATCATTGGATTGGGGATGGTGCCTCTGCAAAATTAAAATAGACCCGACGACAACTGTGTCAGCTTAGACCATGACCAATGATGCCAAATATTATAGAAAATTCCAGGCAATTCTATTATTTTACGAAATTTGTTGAATCAAGTGTCCAACCTTCGCTGGAGAACGCATATCTACATGACCTTTATTCCCTACACTGAGCATAATGGCAACCTGACCAAGTTGTCTATATAAAATGGAAACGAAATACGTGGCACTCTTAATTTACCTATATTTTGTCATAAACGTTTTGCCAAGTGTGTATTTTTTCGACGGAGTTTCATCTTTAACGTCCATTATATCCATCAATTACAATTTAAGTGGTAAAATGGTAGCGATGAGAAATGTCCGTCGACTTCGTCATTCGCGGTAATTCGGTAGCGATAAGATAACGAGATTAATTGTCTAAAACGTAAATGATAAAGTCGGACTATAGCATCAACTTCAAATAGTTTAATGGCATTTAGTAACAACGCAGCTAGTCTCCTACCGTGGTGGTAAGTTGTTTGCGACCATTACTTACCTACGTGGGGGGCCATCGTTGAAAAATTTTCCGGTTTATTTTCTTGTTTCCCTCCCAGGCATAATTACAGAGTGCATTCGCCTCCAACTAACTGCACCTGGTTGCTGTATGCTGAGCCGCTCAAAAATGGCATACTATGATTAATTATGACAATTTTGCGGAGAAAATGCTGCGCAAATAGGCTGGACAGCCCATTTTCTCAGCATTACTATTTATATAACCTTTTCCAAAAGCAAGCGTATGTAATAACGTTCCTCTGTAAGAATAGCGAGAAAGTATAAACACTAATATTATAAGGTGGTAGGCTAATAGACAAGGACGTTATTTATGAATGTCAAAACAAAAGCATATTTCTTTTACAGCAATTTATCGCTATATGGACGGGGTAGAGATAGGAAGTTTACATTTCCTTGTGCATAGATTGTACACCCTTGTCTTCTGCGGTAGCGGTAGTTGTCCAAAATATCTGCGGTAGTTGTCCAAAATATGCGCGGTAGTTGTCCAAAATATCCGCGGTAGTTGTCCAAAATATCCGCGGTAGTTGTCCAAAATATCTGCGGTAGTTGTCCAAAATATCTGCGGTAGTTGTCCAAAATATCTGCGGTAGTTGTCCAAAATATCCGCGGTAGTTGTCCAAAATATCCGCGGTAGTTGTCCAAAATATCCGCGGTAGTTGTCCAAAATATCCGCGGTAGTTGTC
>JAHZNE010003558.1:0-12960 GCA_027744055.1 Callyntrura sp. NNG-2020
GCTTAAACCTCAAAATATATGAAATAGAAAAAAATATGTGCCTTCCAAAATTCTTATAATATCATGATGCATCCACATTATAAACATGAGCTCGTTAGAACGAACATACAAAATATGTTTTTAAATATTTATTGCAAGCTTAGTCATTACATACTGCACACAGGTCCAATAATCAAACAAAATCACCACTACACAGTCATAGTAGCTACCAATTCATATCTGCTACTACTATTTTATTCCAACAAGGCAAAAACAATACGCCAATAGGGAAAATAAACCCCTTTTCCCCTAACATACCTAATTTACTGTTGAACATTGTATGTGGCTCGACGGATAATATAATATGAACTTTGGGTTCGGCTGTAAATATTTGTAGGGAATTTCAAAGTGATATTTTTGTTTGACAGGATAACTACAGATGATAAAATTGAATGCTTTAATCAGCAGTTAGCCAGCCATTCGTAAGCGCTATATATCGCTACTCTTATCCGGATCCACCTTTGGTGGAAACTTCTACTATGGTGCGCTTTCAAACTTACACAGGTGCTTTATAGGACCTGTACTTTTGACCGGATTGGGTCCTCCCCAAGGAGTACAACAGAGGTATTCAAATTAAAATATTTTTACGATAATTGTCTTTTATGTTATAAAGCGTTTCGAAATTAAACTGATAATGCCGGAGACTGCAACTTTCGCATAAAAAAATCAGACGGTCTCCCCACAATAACCCTAGTGAACACAACTTTCACTGACTTACACTGACAGTGACAGGTTAACTTTGTCTGAAGTAAACTCTTTTACAGATAGATCACAATGTGCCGCTTTGTAACTTAAACCTACAGCGCCTCCTAGCGAGAAAACTCTTTTCTGTGTACCCACAGTCGACGATACCTCTTTATGAGAGGTTTGATTCCATAGCATACTGAAATGCACAAAATGCCTCACAGCTTCGCTACCATTCTTTTTCAGAAATCTAATTATTTTGTAAATCATTACCCATTAATCATTACTCTGTATTGATATTGGCAATCATTTAAACCAGGGCGGTGCTTCAAACTTGCCCATATTGTGTTGCATTTGTTGAAATAAGAAATTTATGTAGCATGTCATATCATCAAGTGATACAAAAAAGCGACTCGCAGAATTGGTATTTATTATTAGTTGGTTGGCTCACGGTTCTCCAGAGGCAAGTGCTCGATGACCGTAGCTCGTAAATATTTACAGAAAATCTATAAATGTTCAGTAGTTGTATACGGGCAAATATTTGTAAATTCTGCGTTCATATTCATAATTTCTAGTTTTTGTCATTAAAATTAAATATTGAAAGTATATTTTATGGTTATTTTGGATGGACACTTTTCCACGACAATGATAATACCAACAATATAGCTGTACACCAATGGTGGAATTTGGCATCAACTATTAACCAGTACCCGCTTGAGCCTAGTATCTAAGTATCTCAACGGGTGCTTTGTTGTATTCACGATTTGGCCCATATAGGCATGGTTTAGATTGTAATTGGTATTACTAGGAGACTTACTACTTTAACGAGGGAACATCGGAGGCTATACCAAAGCGATCGGCTTCATATTTTTATGTAGCAATGCTCTTATCAATATAAGACTTTGTGCCAAAAAAACAGCTCCCGACGGCGCGTTGTTTTGAAAATATTTAAAAAAATTCACTTTTTGACAATATGGGAAAATCCTTATGGCAATTAGCATGGGAAAGTGAGAGTGAGAGAAGGGTCCCCACTTTGCTTTTTCAAAAAATCAAATGAATTTTTTTCCAAGTACTGACTAAAAATACATTGACATAGTGTTAAATATGATGACATTTGAAAACAGGGTTTGTACTATATTCATGTACTGTTAGTCAGTACTTGAAAAAAATTTCATTTGATTTTTTGAAAAAGAGCAAAGGGGGGACCCTTCTCTCACTCTCACTTTCCCATGCTAATTGCCATTAAGATTTTCCCATATTGTCAAAAAGTGAATTTTTTTGAATATTTTCAAAACAACGCGCCGTCGAGGAGCTGTCACTTGGCACAAAGTCTTATATTGATAAGAGCATTGGTACATAAAAATATGAAGCCGATAGCTGTGATACAGCCTCCGATGTTCCCTTGTAAGTGAAAAGTGAGAGGTTGAACGATCAAACAGCCAGCATGAATTATGATTATTATATATAATATTACTACAAATAGGTAGTATTAGTACTAAAAGTATTTTTATTATTAACGAATTTCGTTAGTTGGTGGGTAGCATTAATGATTTAGCCGAGAATAAAGGGAAAAATGAAAGCATTTTGAGAACATATAGCAAAACGATAACATATGTAATGGTGTGCCACATTGCCCCGTTCGAAGACCGCTAATTTCCCTATCCGACAAGCAAACCGGCCCGTTCTCCCTATATCTCCCAGTCAGTCATACAGTGATTCCGTCACGCAGTCATATCCTCAGTCGTAGTTTTAGTTAGTCCAAGTTTTAGTGAGAGTGGTTCGTTGATTCATCTAGTCATTACCAAATTTTTAGAAAGGTATGTGTCACTTCATCCAGTAGTAGTGTCCCCCATTAATTAATTTAATTAAATGAATAAGTGTTTCGCGTTCGATGTCCAGAACTGCATCGATAGCCCAGTTATCCCCTCCATTAATCATCGTCATCAACATCACCCATAACAGCCCATATTCTCTACTTTACCCATTATATTACACATATCACAAATTAATTTGATATGATATATGGTATGTATGATATAAAAATTCATTACAAACAAGTCTGCAGTGTATCAGTAATATTTCTTCATCTATGTAACATTTTAATATAGCTCCGTCTTGATCTGGCACATACAAAATGTTATAAATGGTATTTACGGAATATCCGTAGAGCTATCATTCACACAGGTATGCTTATGAAACACCGTCATACGTCAATCAACTTTCTTGCCTTAAATGAAAAATGCGGTTTTACGGTGGCCCAACTAGTTGAACTTAAAACAAGAATAATTTCTTTACAAACAATCTGAAATGATACTACGTAAACTTTGTACGTCTAAAAGTTACAAGTATTCGTATTCCGTCTATCTTCTGAAATTGAAATTTCAAAAGGGTACTTCTCATTCTCATGCTCACGTAATTATCATATATGGTAATATTAGTACAAATATATCAACTGAATGAAAAATATAAAAGTACATTAAGCGTGATTTCACATTTTATTGATGATATACAACAATAACAATAATTTAAAAATCTAGTGCACAGTACACACTAAGAGTACAGTTCTTTTGAAACAATAATATGACCAGTAGCCTGTGGTATTGGAGTAATAACATAACCAGTAGCCTGTGGTATTGAGGCAATAACACGGCTTGGAGCCTGTGGTATTGGAGCAATAACATGACCTGTAGCCTGTGGTATCGAAGCAATAACATGACCAATGGTATACTAATACCGTGTGGCCTAATACAAAGCGTAATATGTATTAACTCGATAAACGCGATCTTTCCAGGAAAATTATGGAAGTATTTTGAAGGAATCGAAAACCTTCAAGGGATGTTTTGTGCACTTTTTACGCGCGTAAAGAATATGAATTTCGTTTAATGTAAAACTAAATTTCTGGGCACAGTGAACGTTTACGCTTTTTTTACAGTAAAAGAAATTACAAATGGAATTTATAATCATTGTAGAAGTACATTTTTCGACTCCCAACAGTAAAACATTGAAAGTGCATGTATAACAATGCATACACCAGTTCACCGTTAATTGAAATAATAATACAAATAAAAGTACAACGCATTGGAAATGCACTTTTGACATCCAAGTTCTCTACGTTGCCGTTTGTGGGATTATTTTTATATTTATTTTGCCATCTTTAAATTTTTCCATTGATTTGTATTATATTTGCATACCTTTCATTGTAAACCATTCAATAAACAGGCACAGAAACCTTTTTGTCCCAAAATATCCCAAAATTTTAGTTTTACAAAAAACCAAAATCATATTCTTAATTAGAATAAAAATATATACAAAACCTATCTTACCTATTTTCGATTCCCGCACAACACTTCTATAATTTTCCTGGTTAGTGATCTATTCAATTTCTTGAATAGCATAGTACATATTAACTAATACATTCGACACCATAAACATCTAGTTAGTTACACGATCAGTTACCTTATGACTGCTGAGGCACTAGTTATTATACTAAATAGACGTGTCTTAATTAATATCTTTAGCACCAAAGTCTCTATTGAATTACAATTCTTAATCATTGGGACACGTATGTTTTCCAAGTTAATCCTAAAGCGTATTGTAAATCAATGAGAGTGCTTAAAATGGTAGTTCGTACGAAAAAACTTAGGAATTCGAAAACTAAAAAAGTATCTGTTTTCCTGGATTTCTCTACGATGTTTTAAAACGCTATAGGACTAAAATTGAGAAACTGTCTACGTCTAATAAATTAATTCTATTTACTATTCTACATTTAATTGAGAGAACCTTCAGTGAGTTGGGAAAGTGGAATGGGTTTACCGTACACAAACTTAACATATGAGCATAGCATCCCTGTGCCGAAGATATTGCTGTTTTTCGTTTTAGTAACATTTTTCATACTTTAAAAAAGCTAAATAGTGAATTTAATAGGATTAGAACTTTAAAACTCAGAAAATACTGCTACCATGAGGGTTTAATGTGTGTAAAAATAAATTATGCGTTTATATTTTTAATGGAACATTTTGTCTGTGGACTGCATCGAATGCAGGAGGATATACAGCTGCTGTTGCTGTGATTTTTGGAAAGTACAAAACTAATTAAAAGTTTGAAATCTAGTATGACGGTATAATAATGTTAACATACCAGCATATTAACAAGTAGCAGTTACATAGCGTAAGATATATATTACTTGCAATACTTAGTGGTAATATGGAATTAAAAGGTAGAAACATCTCACTACAGCTAACAAGACGAAATAGTTCCACTTGATTACTGACTAGACCTCATGCAGCATGGAAACGTTTAATCGTTACTAGTACGTCTTAATGGAATTTTCCACAGTAAATTTTGATTGCTATTATATGAATTCACAATTGGCTCATTTAATACGTACTTATACAGAAGCAACGAACAAAAAGCAGCATTGCTAGTGCTGTGCTTAGAAACGATTAGGTAGGATAGTCACCACTCACTAGTCAGTTTAACATTAATTAAACAGGCGAGCGACCCTCAAATTTTTCAACACGGATAAAGTTACACCGAATGTCACATCTATATTTGAGCAAGGGTTAAAAATGAGGCCTATATGTGGTTTTACCCCTTACCACTACATCTGAATACAAACCGTAAGCACGAAAAGTCGTTTGGATATAGGAAAATTTATTTTAAAGAAACACCAAATTAGTGAAAAATTGAAGGTCACGTGACTGTTTTGATAATTGAAAGGCCTGCGAGGTGAAACTGTCCTAGCTTTTCCAAGTCCAGCATTCTGTACCCAACACCCCTTGTGGTAGCCTAAATGCAAAGTTGTGTACTACAGCGAACATTATTATTTCCTACACTTTCCTAACTGCACTTAAAAATTCTGGGATTAGACAAGAAAACAAGATAAAAACCCTGTCAATTTAGTGAAATGACGAAAAAGTTTTCTTTCAGCGGTAAACTGAAAATCCGTAACAATCGACATTTTCTTCATAACTAGATTACTGACTGCAATCAAATAATTTACAAATGGTAATGTTCGATGGATTGATAGGTATAGTTAGTTATTCGTATAAAATGATGTACGAACAGTAGCTGCCTATTGCAGCATTTAGATTAGAGAGTCTCCTCCCAGAGCAAATTAAATAAAAGTTCTGTAACAAATGTAGAATTCAAAATTTTGTGTATTATGCTAATTGACGTACGTACACGATATATAATACGCTCCCAACAAATAACAAATATTTTCAAATAGTATGTGAAATCCTTGGAGACTTCTAGAATGTACAATAATATACATAAATATTAAATACGGAAACTAAAATTAATCGTACTGTGCCTTCGAACGTTAATGTCGTTTGACCTCCTAACGACCTTAAAAACAGGTTCATTCCCTTAATAAAATTTAAGGTCAAGGTGTTCGAAATCCCCGTTGCGAGAAAACGTTTAATACGTTTACCTGTAAAATTATACTGATTTGGCTGAAACGGCACATACCTACATATTTTCTCTCATCAAAAGGTTGTGAGGGGGGAAACATCGAACACATACCTTCAACAAATGCAAATTTGGAAATCCTATTTATATAAATAAGGTTGCTATGAGGTTAAACGACCACAACTTTAGAATACACAATGCAAATAACAGAGTAATAGTTACATTTTAATAATAATATGTTCTGTAGTTAGTACCTCACATTCTATCACAAATCACTATGAACAATGGTGCGTGGTAAAATTTTCAAATTAGGATCTTGTAATTTTTGGTGTTTTAGAACTACATATAACATGTAAGTTCAGACTGTAGTCGTTTAAAGTAAGTTATTCTGTACGCATGACATGTTTTCATAATAAAACAAAAATTTCGTTTGAAATATGTATAGTTTTTAAAGATTGAAGATATAATTAATCAGCATGTTCATGGCGTTGGCCATCGTTTTGCGGCGGCTGCTCCTGTTCTTCGGGCTGCTGTTGATTTTGTTGTGGAGGACGTGGAGCTCCCCAATCAAATCCGCCAGGCCGGTCTTCCGGCAAAGGATTATAGTTTGGATCTTCTTCCACTGGGTCGAAAAGGGCCTTTCTGTAGATTGAGAAGAAATTTCTTTACTAATATATACAGCAATCTATAAGTAATTACTTTTACAACTGTAAGCAAGCATATATTAACATACAAAATAATAAAATTGAACGAGTAAAGTAAGCTACGACTGAAATTTTTTACGCAACACATTGCAATATATCCATTAAATTTTTTTAAGTATTTCATATTTCTGTCCGCAAATTTAAATAGCATGTGGTAGGCAATATTACAGCGTATGTGTAAACAAAAGTAGTTGATTGTTGCCAATTTCGAGTATATGTTCGTCTTTTAATGTTGAAAAATGTTAAATGAATTATAAAGAACCGTTGTATATATACCTGAAAGTTGAGAATCCCAAAAAAGTTCATTCGAACCATTGGATTACGACGAGACCATACATACACGAGCATCAATGTGAACGCATGACCGAGAAAAATCAAGTTTGCAAAATATGCAATAGCCTGAAAATAGACAACACAAAGTTGCTTAGACATCAATATCCACTACATCAAAAGATTTTTGAATTAGGTAAAGTGAAAGTCTCTTCTGAAAGCTTACCAGAGTAGCAACAGCACCGAAAATAAACATCATCACGAAATCTGATGTTTTACCCCGATATGAACTCTCCTCAAGTGTGCGACAGTAACGATAAGTAAATATAATGTTGAATACAAAGTTGAAACTTAACGTTCCAAAAAATAGAAACGTTGTCACAAGGCGCCACCACTAACAATAACGAGACAAAGTCACTATTTCAATTTTAAGAATTAACTGTATACTCCACATTAACTTTAAGTTTGGCACGATAACTTCATGATCATGAAGCTGGAATTGCAAATAATTGTAACTTCAAATCTACATGACTACATATAAGTGTTATTTGTTACATTAACTACCTGATGGTGCCGAACAATCAGATAAGGGTTGAAATATAAATCATATAGTGACACTATTTCCATTTGCTACAATTAAAAATATAGAAAATTTAAGTGGTAAAAATATATAATTTATACGTATACATTTAATGCTTTACTTACTACTGCAAGGGTTGTTATAACACATGCTGTTGTGTAAGCCCTTGTCACAAGTGGAATATCCAAATAGGTGTTCCACAATGACGGTTGAGCCATCTTGGATTTTCAGTCAAAATTCTCTTCACTCCTGTCTATCAAACAAAGAAAAATAAGTTTTATTTCATCATACACCGTACCATAGTTTCCTGTAAAACAATATTCAGTTAACCCGTTGCACCAGTGTAGATGTTAGATGTAATTGACTTCAACTAGCAATTACTCGGTGTGACTTAATGTTCTAATTGTGTTTTTCTCTAGGTTACTACAAGTATAACGCTTAGAAAATTTTCAGGAAGTGAAGCCTTGTTAGTTGTAATTTAGTAAACATCACAACTCCATTTCGCTACTTTACAGTAAAACGACCTAATGTTCAAGTATATGCGCTCCATCTTTTCAATTCGACCTCTAAGTGTAACCCAGCGCATTTTCAATACATTTTTTAATGAATGGAAGCAATTAACAGCTGATACAGGAAGTGTAAATAAGAAAAGAGCTTATTTAAAATCAAACTATTCAAGCTTTTACCATCAGTGATAGCCCGGGTATTAAAATAAATTTTAGTCAATGGTGGAAATAATTATCGGGATTTACGCGCACGGCTCATTGCCATTTCAACATTCTTATTGTTATCTATTATTAATTTGTAGGCAGTTGACAACGATAGATGATTTTTAAGGACTATTTGTCGGTAAGTAATGCCAAAAACTATTCAATCGCTGATCTTACCAAAAAGTAGACGTTTGTTAAAGTTATCTTCCTCCAGTGACTCCTTGTGACATGACGACACTAACTAGTAACTTACAGTTGACGTATATTAACTTCGACGTAGTAAAACTACCGTACTCGGATTTACCAACTGATCGACAATAACTACTATACTCCGATATTCATTTTCAAAGAACGTCGACCTAAGTTAATTTCACTCCATTTGCTGTTCAGTTTTGGTTAAGAAAAGAGTCAATGAGTCTCATCACAAACCAAAATACTGTTTAATTAATTTGACTGTTGATTGTCAAATAATAATTGTTTATGTGGTAGCAATAAGGAAAATCATTAACGGGCCGAAAATTCAGCAAAACTCAGAAAATTTCTTCGTGTTTATGTATCAATAACACTATCATTCTGACGAAAATGAAGACAATGGGATAAAAGACAAGCTAGTCAAAAACAGACGGTCGGTCACCTACTCGTTCAATAGTCTAGTCTACGTAGCCTACAAAAAGAACAACAATAACATCATCGGATCGTAGAAACTATCACAGCACATCTATCATCATCGTTTTACCATCGCTCTCGTCATACGTACCGCAAGGACAGAGATTTTTTTGCAAGCTGCTGAGCTGTTGCTGCTTGGTTGGTGGTGGTGTGGTACAACGTAGCTATCGTGTGTATTGAAATGCTAAGAAGAGTTTTCCGCCCCGTATCCTTTGTTACGTAGCCCCAAATTTATTTTTCCTTTAATAGTTTCTGCAAATTTTGGGATCTATTTATGCAGTTGTAAAAATATCTTAGGACGAATTACGATATACATATCTGGAAACAAGTTAGCACAAAACAGGAAACAAGTATCTCTAAACCCTTCACAGCAACCGCCGTATGTACTGGAGGACGATAAATTTAACTAACGTCTAGTTTTTTGGTACGATTGAATAGGTTTTGGCATGGCATTTGAAATTAAATAATTCCACAACCAATCGTTAAAAGCAGCAAACCCGTTTTTGTCTATCGAACAACTAGGTCTTTATTTTCCATAACCGTAGTTAACATATCTCATCTCTAGCATTTGAAAAATGGCTTTGATTTTCACGTTTACGTTTACGGAGGGAAAATACAAATTTTAAAATTCACCTTGATGAATGCAAATGAGCAACTCCTATAGCTTATATGTGAAGTCCTGACAGGCCCCTCCCAAAATCTAAAATTGACATTAGAATCGTGTTCCTTAATGAAAATAATGTATAGTTTGTTAAGACGACATTTCGAACGTTTCGGATTTCGGACGGACCTAACCGTTAAAAAGAGACCGTTTAACCTTTAATGAACATGTGAAATAGCCTCCACTTTCTGAGCGTACTAGTTGACCAAATTAGCTGAAAGTTGGTATATAGGTTCTACAAAGCATTATAATTTTTAGTTTTTTTTTGTTTCTCAAAATTTTGATTTTAACCCGACTTACTGTGCTTTATTTACATAGAAGCTTAACGGTTCTTTAGGAGCAGTGAATTGCTGCCATTCATGCAAAAGAGATGTACGCCCGATGAATGGAGTATCCCGATTATAATTTTAGCATGGATCTATAGGAGTACATCCACGTGACTAGGGATGGCGGCAATTCACTGCTCCTGAAGAACAGAAAAAAACTATAATCCTTTGTAGAATCTATGTATCAAATTTCAGCTAATTTGGTCTACTAGTACGCTCAGAAAATGAAGTCAATTTCACTTGTTCATTAAAGGTTAAACGGTCTCTTTTAACGGTTAGGTTAATCTATCCGAAAAAGTCGTCTGAGCAAACTATACATTATTTTCATCAACGAACACGATTGTAATGTCAATTTTAGATTTTGGGAGGGGCCTGTCAGGACTTTACATATAAGCTATGGAGTTACTCAATAGAATCCGATTGTCCTGTGATTGATAGGATCTCAACGATTTGAATATAAATTCTGATAGTTTACTTCGTTGTCTGAACAACGAAATTCTTTCTTCTCACTTTTTCATGTCATTTAAACTCAGGTAGTGTTTCTGCTGCAGTGAGTCGGCTTCACTTTTACGAGTTTTTTTTAGTTTTATGAACTTTTAATTGTTTGATTTGGCGTTAAATACTGTTTGGTATAAAGTTACAATTTAAATTGTTAGCTATTGCGTTAAATATAGCGTAAGCTGCACAGAACGGTTGCGAGAACGAGGAGACTAATGACCATCTTATTTTTAGGTTTTCAGTTTGCTCGTTACGAAGTGGACCTGAGATTCTAAGGCTGAGTAGATCTTTTATGCATATACAGTCAACAGTTTAATAATTTCCACTAACTCCTCATGGCTTTCCGGGGAGAGCGTGTGGAGGAAGGCGCGATGGACGTTTTAGTTACAAGTCATGGAATAATTAGTGTTCATTTACATAATGGTGTGCGCGTCGATCTTACCTTGGATAAGGCTATACGCCTTCTGAGTTATCAAAGTAAAATTATTTTGACATTGGGATCGAATGGAGAAACAGCTGCTTTAATGCATCCCAGCGGTTCTGTTTACCAGTACGGGAGTCGCGTGGAAATTACTACTCCGGATCCCATAGGAAACACGAAGCATGCCAAAATATCGTACAAAGGTGTCAGTTTTACAAGTCAGAAATGCGCCCTTGTCTATTTGGTAGACGAAGCTGGAACTCGTACTACAAGCGAAACCTTCAGTGACATGAGCGGAGACTTTTCTATGCCCGTATTCCTCTCTGACTCTTTTTACGGTCCAAATGCTGTGGAAGAGTGCATTCAAATTGTTCGAGGAACACAATATTGGCGTACTAAAGGAGGCGTAGAAAATTGGGTAATCAACGGCATTCGCATCTCCCAAACCACAGATGGACTGGTTCGGTACGAAAAAATGTTTGTATGGAAGACTAGAATTGAGCGTACTTTTAAAAGTGAAAAGCATAATAAATGATATTAATTTTTCAGAGTTGGCCGAGGTTCCAATAATGAAAATCTAATGAGAACCTCTACAAGCAAAGGAACGGCAAGTCTCACAACGCCTTTCGTTCATGCCACAGCTAGTATTGGAGTTCCTACAAAGTACAGTGCTGGCGCACCCCATCTATTTGTGAAAAGAGGCGAACGGCGAATATACTGCGATGGGAAAACATTCATTGTTCGTAATGTTCGTCAATCAGCAGGATTCGATGAGCTTGATCAACTTAAGTTACAATAAATCGGAACAGCTTTTAAAAATACAGAGTGTCATTATTCATTGAAGATCTCGGTAGACCAAACTTCGTGTTATATTATTTCATGTTATGTGGATTTTCTGCAGATATTTTTGTTTTATTATTAACATATATATGTTTTCAGTTATATAACTGATAGTTAAATAAGAACTTTATTCTGCTTTTATGTTTGAAAATATTGTATGTAAAATTTAATAATATTAAATCTTAAAATTTATTTTAGTTCTGAGCAAAAAAACATTTTAAAATACTGTTTATTTGTCAGTCGATGCTATAGCATGTAGTGCATCAATTCTATCGATACTTTGCATGTTATGACTTATGACTAGACCTTAGAATTCTAGGTGCTTAAAATTGACAAAATATGTAGGTATTTATGAATTTAAAATCATGAAAATAGGTGCTTAAAAAGGTTCTTATTGTCAAAATAGGTGCTTAATAAGGTCCTTAAATTCCAAATAAGCCCTTAAATATGCCGTTGAACAGACAGTATTGCATTTAAAAAGAGGTATTTGTTTAAAACAATTGTTTAAATATTGCTTTATCTACGTTACTGTTTTTACTCTTAATATTATTTGATTGGGTGACGCTTTATAATTACGTACTGCATATATTTCAATATTTGTCTAAGGAACAATAATAACTTTCGCCGACGAACGCCGACGCGTTTTCAATTTTCGTCTGGATCCGTTGTCAAAGGCAACCCAGGACGCTAGTGGTGGTATTGTAAGCATAAAGGAGTGCTGCAGCTCAAAGGTCCACCTACTTTCATTCATGTATAAGCATACAACGCAGCAAAGCTACATAGCATCACGTAGATATATAATTAGCTGGAGCTGTGGGAGGGAAACCCCAATTCTTTGAAAGAACAATCTTTTCGGAGGCCCCGAGGTACCATTTCCGTGTTATAAATTTTTGTTTATGTATATTACAAGCTAATGTATGGTGCTGCCATGATATTTGATGGAATTTTCTAATGTTTTTTATATATCCGCCAAAAAAGGTGCTTAAAAATTACATCATACATCATTTGGTATACCGTACTCTTGCGACGCGTTGTATAGATGTAACCGCCTGAGAATATACCGCCCCAATTTAAGCCTTTTAATTGTGTGCGTAAGGCGCCCGAAAAATTGTATCTAAATGGATCACCTTCGTCTTGAAGCTGTGCGTT
>JAHZNE010003559.1:0-15514 GCA_027744055.1 Callyntrura sp. NNG-2020
AGGTCATTCCCCGGGGGAACGGCAGGGGTAAAATTTAAAAGTTGGTCAAATTAGCTGAAATTCAGAATATAGGTAGGTACGTAGTAGATAAGTAGTTTTGCCAAGTTTGACCCAGATTGGTTGACCCTTTCGGCCCCCAGGGGGTATATAAGTCAAAATATTGTGTTCTTTGCCGTTTGAAGACAATAAGTCGTATCAACATGGAAATTTCGCCATTCGACTCGTAATGAGAAGGGCTTTCATATCATGTAAAAATGAAAGAGCTGCAGCTTCCCCTTGCGGTCGAAAATTGGAACTAAGATTTTTACATAGCAAGTGGGGCTCATATTTTATACACAGATACCCTTCAGGTATCTATATAAGTATACCAAGTTTGGTAGGAAGAAATAGGAGTTTTGGATTTTTGTGATCGGCAGATACGGCCTTATAGGTCTTATTTGAACAAAAGTTGGTTCTGCATGTCATCCCCCAAGGGTAAAACATGGGGTAAAGTGAGCAAAATTATAAAATAATAAGAATTTTTGAGTTTTTCCTGTGAGAAGGGATAAATATGAGTTATAGCTTTGCTAAATGCAAGAAACAATTAGAGCAGAATAGCAAAATTGCATTGATCAGGTTCTACATTATAAGTTTTACTTCTTTTATTAAGACACTATTTTGGTATACAAAACCCTCTACAATTTTGGTATTGGCAGCACGTGGGTCACCTTCATGTTAATCTCCATAAAAGTATATTAGAATAAAATAGATTTTTTCTATTTAAATTTTAGATATATTCCAACAGACTTCCAAGTGTAACGGTGAACGTTTACAATGTCGCGGTAAGTACTACATGTCAATACAATAGTTAGAAGAAATTCTAAATTGCATAGTAAATAAAAACACTTCTTGGCTGAGATTTTTTGCCATTATTAAACTAGGATGTCCGCTGGGGGACCAACGAATGCGTTTAATATCTAATTCGTTTTTAGGCACAACATGTTTGACGCAAGTTTTTACCTAACTGTACACCCATTTGTTCTATCCCCTACTCATGTTTACCACGCTACTGAATATGTACATACTTTTTGTGCAAAATGTCTTCTATATATTATTCACGTTTAACAGGAGAGCTTTTATATCTATACCAATACGTCAGCAAAAGTAATTTTAGTTTAATATCCCGCAGGCACGGAAATATTCCACGTACAAAGCGTGTTGGCTTCAAGATTTTCTGGGTATCCAGGCGATCGCATGATCACGGACGGCGAATTGTAACTCTCATTACGTCCTGAAGCATGTCATATGAGAAGGTAAGATGCTTTATTGCTTAGAGTTTGAATATTGTTGCACCCCCTAAAAAGTTGCTCAAGTTTTCTGAATTTATTACTTTTTCTGTACTTCTAACTGCTCCTATGACCGCTCTCCTAACAGGAACGGCAATGCACCTTAATGTTTTGAAATATAACCATTGCGTTTTTAATTAAGCTTTTAATAATGACAGCGCCTTCTATAACGAGCCAGGGCAGTTAGTGCAAATGAGCTTTATAAATCGTATGACTAAATTTTAATTAACCTATATAATCTTTTGGTTGCGGTTTTGTTGTAACCACACATGCTTAGGTACAACGTAAATGTAAATTCATCTTGGAATCGTAAGTTATGACTGCATTGTTCAAAACTATGGCAAGGTACGTTATGGAATGGTGTATTTCTATCGACAAACGTGAAGCACCCTTTTCATTACAAACACGTAACGTTTTGAAACGTTCATTGTTTGACAACGTAGATAGCATATTGGCGCCAAGTATGTCTGATAGTTATCGCTAGAGAAGTAAAATTTTACGGAAATTAAGTATATTTATTTTATCATATTTGGGAGATATACACCAACATATTTTGATTATTTTTAATAATATTTCGGGAAGCTATTTGGCATCTTCAAAATTTCCAGTTTGATACTATCGCCTGCTCGCAGATTACGTAGAGTAGTTGTTGTATTGTGCCGCAATTAAAATAAACCAGCTGGTTTCTACTAATGGAGGACGAAACCATTACTTTATATAGTACTTGCTGCTACATACTACAAAATGTGCATTAAATGTGATGGTGGCTTATGACTTTGGACACGGTCTGTAGGGCCATTGTTCTTTCGATGACCTATATTACTCCACTGAGTCAATCGAACAGCCAACTTTTCCGTCGGATTTGTTATTTTTATCCATACATGGTTTGAGTGCTCACTTTTGCTTCCACAAGAATGGCAGAATTCATAACCGTGACACATGCAATGATAGTAATTCCAATCCGTTTTCAATTCACAGTTAAGACATTTTGACCCGTGCCATGTACCATTTGCCCAAGTATATTTTGCTGGCCCTGTGATGGAACCCAGAGGATCCTTCTTGTCGGCAGCCCCACATTCCAGAATATCATCGATGCTATCTTTTACGAGGCGATGGTCTGGAATATTTTTAGAATCTGTACTGTTAGCAGAACGATTTCCTATCCTTTTACACATGTCCACGGTGACTTCTATATAATTTAAAATTCATCCTTCTTTTAACTTTTGAATCGGCAATATGTAAATTACTAAATGGTACAGGTCTTACCGAAAACGACAGCACTGAAGATGTGTGGCTAGATCTTCTAGTGACACCTTGTCTTTGCATCCCAAAGACGCATTGGAGCAGCTAAAGATATTTTGGTCCGAAACATCCTTAGGCGGAGATACACGGATATTTCTTTTTACGTAGGGGTTTCTGCAATAGGGGCATTTCCGTAGGAAAGTGGCACATGTGTAACAAACAATGTGACCTTTACCACACTGAAATATCTCCTTTTTTGAAACCCGGGAGCACATTGGGCAATTAAAAGCACAAGTTATTTCGATTTCTTCTTCCATCTCAATTATCTTGGTACTACCTTGCTGAAAGAACTATTGAAAGGAAATGAGTACGTGGTTACGAACAGTAAAACACTGTAAGTGCGTGTAAACAAACGTCTTCTTATATTGTCCTTTTATTGAACGTATTAGTGTTTACTTTGGCACTCTGAAACGGAAAATGTGACCTTGTATTGCGGCGTTCACTTGTAAACAAACTTGACTCATCATATTGCACGTTAAATAGGACGCTTTTTTGTTTTTTATTAAATTTAATTACGCAATAATTTGCTACAATATTTAACAAGTCAACAATATTAGTCATTTTGATACAACAACAACATGTAACAAAACGTTTATGCTAACAACGAAATATTTCTGACTGTTGAGCTAGGAACATGTGTAACGTTGTAGCTATATGATGTAAAACTTTAGTTCCGCGTAGTTTGGAAGCTGTTACAGCTAATTCAAAATTCTACATAATATAATAAATTTATTGCTCATAATGTACTAGTAATTGCTTTCCTATCAATTTTTCTGACTGTTCGTAATTGGGGCAAAAATGTAATCTTAAAGCTTAGCAATATCAAAATGGTACTAATCATAATGTTATTATTTGAGAATTTGACAATTACAAAGCAAGTTTAAGACGAAGTATGCCTAATGCAAATATTTATGTTTTCGCAATAGCATGACTAAGTGGTTAATCCATATTTTGCCTGCTGTTTTACTATAACCACAGATGGACACCACATGAGTGTATTTCCGTTGAAGCCATAATGTAAGCGGCGGCATTTCTCGGAGAGACATGATGAGATACAAAATAGAATAGTGCATTTGGTTCTGGGGGGAACCCCTGATGCACAATGTACAATTAAGGTTGCGATTTCTGGCAAACGTTCTGTTTCCAGAATAGGTGAAGATATCCTTTATCATTACTCTGTCTCTATTCCTTCAGTTACATTGTATTCATTATAATGACTAAAAAGTTTACCTCTCATTATGAACGGCCTCATATGAAGTTACATAAAGAAAGTGTTAATTAGAATATATGACACATCCAACACGTTTTATAAATGGTAGGCCGTACTTTTTTACAAAGTAATTTTACATGACCAATTTGTTTGTTTGTTTCCAGAATAAAAGGTGACCCTTGCTGCAACCCTATTTAATTTCTAGGAAGAAAAGTTTTGTTTGTTGTATAATTGTGTAAAGTTTAAAAGTTTACCTTACACAACGTTTTGTGTGTGGTCGTTCTGATGAAGTTACTTGCATGTTGATACATTTTGCTGTTTCCGAGGTTTTTGTAGCATTGATGACTCATTCACATGTGCTGCCAGCAAGACGGATATGCATATCTCAGCAACGATGCTTTCTCAGCAACGATGCTTTCTCAGCAGTACTTTGTTGGAATAGCATTACTTTTATTTGATCTCGATCCTTGTTTTTAAATGTTGCTATTATTAATAAGTGGAAAAATTGAGGATATCGATCGATTCCAGTTAAATTTAACAGTGAAAAGTATGTCAATACGCAAAGATGTTGGTTGCAGTCATCGTTTTTACAACTACTTGCATTATTAAATGTCAAATGTTATGCATTGTGCCGTGTTATGCGGTTTCAGTGTAAGCACTTCTCCGGTTAATCTGAATTTCAAGAAAGTGTATGTCTGACCAACCGAGTGTTGTTTGAAAAAAAGCATGTCAACTTCTCTGAAAGTAACCGGGATTACTGATAGTCATAAGTATTTATGGATCACATCAAGAACTTTCAGCAACAAGAACCTAGCGCTGCTAATAATTTGCAAGAATAATAAATAAAAACTTTATTTTTTTCCTACTAAATTTTGTTTGACAATATATTTTTACGAATTATTATTGTCTTTTAAAAACTGCTACTAGTACCAAAACTAAATCGTTTACTAATCCACGTAATGTTTTGTGGTCTCAAAATAACGACGACGGTATTTCAATTAAATTTCTTGCATTTTGACATTCTATCGACTTGGAAATTTATGTAGCTTACATGACTCATGCAAAGATTGTATGGGAAACATCAAAAGATATTTAACGTTTCTCATCAATAAAGCTTTTGTAAGCTGTTTACCCACTTTTAAATCTGATTCGTCATGTTGCGTCTTATTGATCTTATGAATACATTCCGAGTTTTAATCTAATAATATGACTTGAGCACATATGATGAAATAACGATATTTCAAAGTAAATGTTGGATTTGAGAAAATGGATGAACACAAAACCTTATTCGCCTATAGTAATTGTTAGTTTTTCAACATTTTAATTGTTCCAATGTGCCTATATATACCACAACTTAATATGCTAGAGCTAGCGTGAATGCCAGGTATATCACTGGGCACTGCTTATATTGTTGGTTTATTACTGAAAGGAAAAAAAACGTTTTTGTCATATTCAAAAAAATGAGCGATGATTTTTTAGACATCTTTTCATCTATTCGTTCATAACATAATGTAGCGTGTATATTTTATTAATAATACAGAGTAGATTTCTACAAAATGTCCCGCAAATGTGTGATCGGCTTGTAGTTTTGTAAACGTTTCCCAGTACGACGACTCTTAAGAGTATCGCAGTAGTTCCAACCAGACATGCATAAAGTCAATCTTTCCGTCGGATTTGAAATTTGTATCAATAAATGATCCAAATTGTATCCTTCTTTGCCACACGGTTTGCAGAATGCATATCCATGACACAAGCAACAGTAGTAATCCCAATTGATTGCTAATTTACAGGTCCGACATGGTCTACGCAGCCATGCGCTGCCGGTCTTTTTTAATTTCCCATGTTCCACCTGGATAGTCTTGTCGCTGTCCTCAACCTCCAAATTGTCGTATACAAGGCATTTTTGCTCCAATTTATCAACAGATAACTCTACGCAGGGCTGCAAGAGCGCCTCCTCTACATTACCAAGAACAACAGGAGTGTATCTATATTGCAGGAATTCCTTTTTTGGGGCAATGAGACCACCGGAAATTAGTACGGGCGACTTTTGAATATTCTTTAGATAATTTGTAAAAACGACTTACCTGTCCCGTCGAAATGGTGAATTTAACTTTAAACTTTCCCCACGTATCCACCAAATTTGTTAGATGAACACAGTTGAGAGACACAGCTTGTTTAGCATCGCCCATCTTTGCAAATATCAAAAACTCCCGACCTTTCTTTTCCAGGATGAATGGTGCCGATTCTCCCGAAAGGAAACCTGCTACTTTCCTTGTGGCTACAGCAGAGTCATATTTTACAACGCCGTGAGCTTCTTGAAAATGTGTAATTGCCTCCGCAACATTTCTGGATGTTGTCACATAATCGCAGGAGTGTCCCATGTGCTTGCACATTTCCACAGAGACTTCCCTTCGAACAGAAATGGAACCATATTAAAATCTCATACGTGATACGAAGTAAATTAATGTAGCAGAGTACATACCGAAATGAGCAGATTTGCCGATGCGTGGATGAATTCTCTTTTAATACCCTGTCTTTACATCCAAAAGATGTGTTGGGACAGTGTAACATCTGTTCTACTGAAGAATGCTTTATTACAGAAACACGGATATTTCTCTTTTCAAACGGTTTTTTACACTGAGGACAGATGCGTAAGATGATGGCACATGAGGGACAAATCAAGTGACCTTTCGAACACTGAAATATCTCCTCTTCTAGAACCCGGGTACAAACGGGGCAACTATATTCCGAACTTGTAGTTCCGTCCACCATCGTAAACCGTGATGGTTGTATTTAATGTTATCTAGAAATTAGCCCTACTTTTCTAAGAAGTACTTAAAGAATGAGCGAATCTACAAGGGCTAGATTACCCTTTTATCGATTTCTGCTGTCTAGCTAAAGAAAGTACATGGTAAAATAGTGCCATATTTTTATTAATCGACGGCTGTAGTTGTAAAACCGCATGATACATCGTTTAGTGGAAAAAAGACCACAGAATAATTTGGGGTTTACGATAGTACGCAACAACTGGAACGATGTGATATAAAGAAAATCATCAATAATTTCCGTAGCCGCTGAAATGATGGCACAACTTGTAACGAATTTCCGAATGTAATTTACTTACTCGAGAGAAACAAAAAAACTGGTTAACTCATTGAGGTGAACGTTACTTGTGTATGCACGACGTATGTTGGTCTGCTGTTAAAAAAACCTGAACTACAAAATTGTTGATGTTGGCCTTAAATACAAAGATAAGTGGACAAACACAATGAATTTGTAATTTGTGTGTTATCACCGACGAGGAAACATTTGTTTACGGGTGTATTGGCATGTTTTATCCTTTCATGGAGTAAACAATATGTCTGACAAAGTAAGAAAATCCTCATAAAACTATTTATCCAAAATGTATCGCAAAGACATGGATTCGTTATTTTCAAAAACTTTTCTCCTAGGTGACACCAAACGACACTTCAAAGTAGTATTAACTGTGGTGACCTTTGTACATTTGTTAAATGATTTAAATTTAATTATGAATAACTTTTACGATCTTGCAATTTAAAAAATGGAAAATAGCATAAAAATTTAACCATTCTGGTGAAAGGTTTCTGATATTATCAGAAATGAATGCTTCATAAAAAATTCAAAACAATGAGCCAGTGTAACATAAATATCATGCTGCAAGAAGGCTTATCTTGGTCGTGGTAATGTTCTACAAAAGCACGGAGGGCATTACAAGATATGTGGGCTTAAATGTTCCCTCGTGAGGAGCATCGTCAGTTTTAGCATTTGTTCAAAAAATACCACATAAGCTCCTTGTGAGAGTAACAAAAACGCTACTGGCTACGCTGAAATGGAATATAGCTCTATGAAGTGACAAATTTTGGAAAACCCAGACTATTATTCATTAACAAAAGTTTACTCCGACGTTTTGTGGCATGGTGGTTTGCAGCTAACAGATTGTATCTGGGAATTCGTTGTTGCGGTTAACCAGCAGGAATTTAGTTGCGTAAACTAGCAGACAGGCATTTTATTACGTTGCATACTCAGCAAACCATGCAGTACGATCACGTAAAATATCTTACTTCATTTTTAAGCACCTAAACAAATTAAAGTAATGAATTTCCCACCCGTGTACGCAAGTAGGTTAGTACGGGTTTATGTCATCGGATCATTACCGGATAGATATATATCTTTAGCAGGAAACGGGGTACTAGTGGAATTTCCTCAGAGGAGAAACGCTCTGGAAGAAATAAGGTAGAACGGTGAAACAATACATGCAGAATGCGAAACTATTGACTTATTGTTTTTAGCAAAAAAGGAATTAATAATTACTTATCAACCTACATGTGACACGCAACTTGAAGCAATCCAAATAAAAGTACCTTGACAGGAGGTTTTACTCCTGAACAAGATCGTGTAATGAGAAAGATGCAGTATACAAATACAACTCATCAAACACCGTCAACTGAACTGTTATCGTAGTCACTGCGAAATAGATAAATGTTCAACGGTAAATGCAGGAAGCAAACGCAAGTGTGTTCCAACTGTACGGATATGGTGAACGCAAACTACAAAAGAAATGTAAGTTGTAATTAACAAAAGCAACTTTATTGGTAATTTGACATAAAACCGTTGAGTTGAATAACTGACAACAATTTTCAGTGCGACTGATACATTATATCACGGACTGATGAATGACTGACACACGCCCAACCGCGATTTACTCTTGTTGGCCTCTTAAAAAGGTATAACAACCACATATACTAATAGAAATGACACACAATAACAACATAAATTCTATGCTATTTTAAATTATGAAACACGTTCATCCGTGTGTAGCGAACATGGAAAGATTATGCGAATCTTGCGACTTTTTTATTTACAACGTTTTTATTTTAGTTACAATTAATAAAATGTGTTTGATATAGCAGTGCTCCAACCATGCAACAGTTTCTAAGAATTTTAATTAATTAATAGTTGTTTGCATGGGCACAAGGAATACCTTGGAAGCTGGTCCAATCAAGTTGAAGTTACTACTAATGAAAACACACTTGTAGTCACTCATTTGCGTGTTTCGAAACTATGTTTTTCAAGTATACTTACAGTTTACTATTTTTACTCACAATTGTTACACACGTAAGTGGATTAACTTGTATATCCTATGTAGTTGGTGTAATTAATAATAATTTGGGGTGTAAAGGAAACATGTATTCTAGTTGAATGTAATATATTAGTGGAATTCCCACGAAACAAGAAATAACTTTGACTTTTTGAATATTGTACAAATACCACACAAGGTTCGAACAAACGCAACAACTTTACACATATTTCAACATATTTCAAAAACGTTGATGTGTATTATTGAAAAACGTAAAACTCTTTAAAATTCGTGAAACCTTTATTTCACAACTACGACGTGCATATTTACAGAAAGCTAGTATATAAGCGCTGTAGATGCAATAAATCTAGTGTTGTCTTTCGCTTCCAATTGTGCTTTTTTAATGTGCCACTATCTCATCAATTTGCTCTTTCATTTGCATTTAATTGTATAGCCTAACGAAGCATTTGCAGAGTTAAATGTATCGTAAATCAAATGCATGTCCCTGACGTAATATAAACAGAAAAATGTAATGTAACTATTAAACTAAATTAGATCAAATGAGATTTTGTAAAATAGCATGCATTACAACTGTCAAAACCAGTAAGGCATTGCTGCCGAACTTGCTT
Organism: Callyntrura sp. NNG-2020; assembly: GCA_027744055.1. NCBI lineage: Eukaryota > Metazoa > Arthropoda > Collembola > Entomobryomorpha > Paronellidae > Callyntrura > Callyntrura sp. NNG-2020. Next base: position 9,565 of record JAHZNE010003559.1, read on the forward strand.
TGTACATTTCGACCTAAGCTAAAATTTCTCTTCTGTCCTATCTCGTTCTGCAGGTAACTTTTATTCTGCTGGGCGTCGGATTCACTACCAATATAAACCAGCCAGTATTTTCCTTGAAGGATGTCAACATCATCGTCGCAAAATTTCTCTTTCCCCAGATCTGCTAAACTACCATTGCGTAGGCCAGGAGGATCCTTTCTGCATATTTTTAAGCGATCTCCTCCACCAGATATTAGTCGTCTTGAATTACGAATGAATATATGTATATCATCCGTGCCGTTATATTTAACAATTATATGGCATTCATCTTTGTCCAATTTAATTCTTGACGTGCCTTGGTATGTCTGCAGCTGATGAATACAGTCTATAATACACGGTTATTGTGTATGTTATACATATTTGAAGTAACGTTAAATAATATTTTCCAATTCAGTCTTTCGAATGAAAGTCTTCTTTAAAAAAAATAATAAATACACACCTGGAGTAATTATGACGTATAATGCCATAAACTGAAGGTTCCCAAGGCCAAGGATTTCCAATGTCAGCGAATTCCCACTGCTCAATATCGGTGACGGCACCGGATCACAACAACCTTCATAGCGGGTGGCTAAATACGAATCATTTTGCTCTTTGTTATGTTCCACTACTCGAACTAGATGCTTAGCGCAAAGTTCGTCAAAAATGATCCATGTTAACTCCGTAAAAATGAGGAGAACATTATGACCATTGTTTGCTTTCACTGTCCAGTCGCAAACGTAGTTTTCTGACATCATCATAACTGTCATGGAATCCGGTGAGGCCAGTGTTCCGTACCTAGATGTTAGTATGGCACCACAAGTCTAAAAAAAGTTAAAATTATTCCATGGTGTAAAATTTGTTTTTTACCTAGAGCTTTTGAAAAATCGTTGCCATAAACCAAAATGTATGGAGCAGATGGTTGATTATTTACCTGAAAGTAGACCGCTTTAAAACCTCGAAAATTCTGCGGGTTTTCACTCCAGTAGTCTATAAGTATATAATTGTTTTCAGCCTTCACTACAGTTCCTGTCACGTTAGTATCATGATTTGCCAGGAACAGTAATTTATCATTGCTTCCGTGGATCTGAAAAAAGGAGATAAATGCATGTTTTTGAATTTCCCATTTGTCATATGCGTAAACATACTGGGTAAACTATTTCAGTGTGGTTTGCAAATCGAAAAGTTTTAAGTAAGGTGTTCCTCAGTTTTGATAAACAGTGGCGTTGGGTCCATGGTGAAAGGTGGACAGTACTCTACAAGTTGTACCTACAACCCCAACCGCTCTGGTTCGTTTTAGGTACAAACACACGACGGTAAGTTTGGATCGCTGCTGCTGGAAAACGGCAAGATACCAATTGGCGTTACACTACAACTAAATAGTACACCCGTGTCTACATGAGCATCGTACTATATAAGCTGTACGTATTTCATTGAAAGCATAAATTAACAATTTGAGTTAAATATGAGACTTCTGCCGGTGCAAATGTAGCTGTATCTACGTAAACTTTGAAATTTAACCTTAATTTAAAATTAAGATATCTCAAATAGTTTTAATTGTGCTTCCTTGGTTAGAAACTAAAGCTACGATACAGCATCTAATATTTCAGCTGGTAGTACCCCCATATGAAAGCCAGAAGAGAAGTCATCATAAAGTGGCGGGAAGTTAAAATCCAGAATTTTGACAGCAGCGTTATAAGTTGGACCAACCAGAATATCATAGAGGCATTGATGCGATTTCCCATCGTACTGTAGGTATGTCGGGGAATACAAATAGCCGAAAGAGTTTGTATAAGTTACATAGCAGAAGCGTGATTTCGTCTTCTTAATTTGTTGAAACGTTGCAAAGAAGCCGGAATCAACTACCGTATCGTCACTAATAAATTTTAAAAACATGGTGTTGTGTGGGGATGTCAAGATCGTCTTAAAGTTGTCTTTCCCCATTTCTCCGCATATTTTCGTTAGCAGTGGCGACTTTTCATTGGGTCCCCCATAAATCTACGGAAAATGAAGGTACAGCTATATAATATTTAGTTAATATCAACTTGTCGCTTTCCCACTTCCTTTGTTTACCTTAAGCACATCAAGTTGACAGTTATTTGATTTTTCCATTTTCCAATAGTGCACAACAAGTTGCACTTTTGTGCCAGAGTCGGTGACAACTTTCCATCGGCAGTCCGCATTATTTGGATAGGTGCGAGGGTACTTTGGTGATGCGACAGTTCCCTCTGAAGACGTGATTGTTTCGACGCAACCTGTAACGAGGAAATTTGTAGTAATAACTTTCTTGTAGATATGCTAACTGCAATTAAAGGCAGCTTACCCTCGAGAGACCACTCGATACGAAAAACAACATTCATAATGTCGTTAAAGGAAGTGTACTCAATTTTAACAGATCTGTCATCCAGTCGTTCAGTCAAAGCTTCTTTCAAATTAACCACTTTTTCATTACAGTCCCAGTTGCACTTGGAGACCTATAAGACAAATGCATTATTTGGTGTGATAATGAGGAAATCTGGAATTCTCACCCACATTCTCAATGTTCCATTTGCTTCTCAATTTATTCGCATGCTTACAAATATTTTATTTGAGATAAGCCGGTTTCACTAACCAAACTAAAAATATACTTATAGAGAGATAAAAACTTACAATAATTCCTCTCTCGGTATAAGGATATTCATGTTCATGCATGTATTTGGTGCGCAAGAATTTAAAATTTAGTACAAATGAAATCTCGAATACTTCCTCGCATTTCCCAAATACAACTAAATGGGTAGAAATGTCCATTAGGATAGTTGATACTCTCAATGACTCCGTAGAATTCCTCCTCAATGTGAGCACATACTGAAATTGAGAAAGACAATCAAACACTTGATTGAATATTACATGTCCGGTCACACCGCCAGTAGCCAGCGTGTTAACCTAATGAGTTTCCATCTGGTTCGTCGGATGTTCCTGCTGTAAGTGCAATGTTGACTCAAATTGACTTTAGTTCCGTAAAGCTGCTGCATTTTACCACGCCGGTATATTTTTACAGCACAACTTACCTGATGTATAAGTCAGTTGTATTCCCGTACGAGGAATGGAATCACTGGAGACGCTTAGGACAATTTGCATTGTATTGGTTTTTGTTACAAGTACTGAACGAGCATCCGCCATTGAACAGATAGAATCGAAGTGAAAATCGTCTTCTATACTCCCATCGGATATCTTAATATTAATAATGATATATGTATCAGATTCTGTTTTATTTTGATGAACGCAAAAGGAACACACACTATGTCATCACAAGGTGACCGTAAACTCCCAAAAACAATGCGAGTATTTAATTACAGGCTTGCATGTCATTCTTACATGCAACGCTTCTAATTATATACACTTTTTAATCACCTGAACAAAATTGTCCTTACACAGGTCTTTATCGCCTACTCCCCTGTATCCAATGCTGATGTCCGTAAAGGTTAATTTAATTACGTATCCGCGGTTGACGGTAACATTCCACGTGCAAATTGTACCGGGTTTTAGATAGTTAGGAAATTCGGGAGATTTAATAACGCCAGAAAATGTGGTTCGGTTATCGCGACATCCTATAAAGCCTGAACAGAAAAATAATACACGTGATTACATTACAAACAGTGTGTTAGAATTGTGTTGGATGCTCCTCAAAGCATGATTATACTTAAAAACCTGTCACTCCGTGTGCCATTCTTTTCCATGCAAATTTGAAGCGGTTTATGTCTTCATATTGGTAACCCTCCAGTTTAAAGGATACCTCGTTAGAAAAGGAAGTGAAATTTGGGGGAGGTAAATATTTGTCAGTAAAGACTTTCGATACAGGAAATGTTGACGTGGGACCATCTCTATACATGATTTATAGCAGCAATGATATTTAACTTACTTAAAAGTGAAAGCTCTTTGTTATACGATTTTATTAATTTGCATTTAAAACAAACCTAAATTCCAGTTTAAAGGTAGTACCAAAGGAAACAGTAAAGTCCAACACGGTAAAAAGAATGATATATCCTGGTTCAACTATTATTTTCCAATGACACTCTATTTCGCTAAAGGAGTTGTTCGGGTATTCCGGAAATGTAATAATGCCAGCATCTCCAGAATAAGACTTTCCGCAATGTCGATCTAGAAAAGTGCGCATAAACAAGGAACTCTTACTGAATGCGTTATTTATAGATGGTACATTCAATCAGATTTCGGCATGACAAAATTATCAGCATCTACAACTGGTCAAATAACCGCAGTATTCAATAATTGTTCGGAGGCAAAAGAGAAATGCTGATCAGCAAGACAAATTCAAACGAGTTCAATTTTAATTTTAGTAATTTTCAAACACCTACCAAATCTTTTTTAAAAACGACTTGATGGTCAACCAAGTACAGAATTCAAGGAAGTTAAATAACAAATTCTATTTGGAACTCATATACTGTAAATCAAGTGTGTTGTCCATCCGACCAAACCGACTTTATCAGGATTGAGAGAAAAACTATGTGTAATGTGTAAGAGATTACTGTCATTGCTGAGAAAAAGATTTGTAGATAAAAATTCATTAAAAGTGAAAGTGGGTAAGCGGAAACTACAACTTATTTTTAAGTTAGTTTAAGTTAAGCTAAGCATTTTGATAAAAAATATGCCGCATAATAAATGCACCATCATAGTCCACATGAACGTCACGCAAAAAATAATCGATCATTTGAACCCATTGTCGCATAAATGCTCACCTGGAGTGTGATCCATGACTTCCACAAACCCATATACAATATTTCCTATGTAACCCCGCGACATAATGGTTATAACCTCGCCCGTAAAAACCATGGCGGATGCGTGGATTTGGTCTACACAAATCCCACTCTTCTTTTTCCTGAAAGAAAGTAAATGCAAGTATAAAACATGCGTTTCTGTTATTTCGCATTTTGATAAACATCTTACCCCCCAACAAACTTTTTCCCGGATTTTGATAAACTACAGTCAGTACAAACTTCTAAGGTCCCTCCACAACCGGGATCTCCCCCGTCTACTAAAGACAATGTAATATACCGTTTTGCCTCCGCATTCCTTTCATATACGCCCCCACAAAGGGCCCACATACAGGTTGAGTTATGATAAGATCTCCTTGTCCAAGGGAGTTCAAACGGGCCATTGTTGACGATAAACGTTCCGCCACATTCTGATGATAATATGAACAATGCATAGATGTTGTGTGTGATTATCTTACACAGTGAACTTTACACATATGGCTGGACTATACTATTTAAGTACTAAATTACCAACTTTACTCCAATCCGGCTCCAGTGATGATGTTTGAGTTCCATTAAATTTCATACAGCCAGCACTAGGATTTCCCAGAACCCTGGTGAAATTTAAATGGTTTCTGCTCTCCGTTTCATTATTACCCGAAATATCAGGAGTCGGTACAGCAAACCAAGAAATACTGTAACCTTCCTGAATATTACTGGCCGTTTGCCATACAGAAATACTAATTTCAACAGAGTTGTGGTATGATTGAAATATTCCCGGGGGAACTTTGTCATCCTCAAATTTATGCACAAAGGGGAATATTAAGTGCAGTCCATCTCTACAACACAGGTAGAGAAGGAGCGCATTAACAACATTCTCTGCAATTAAGTTATTTTATAAGTTAAGTAATGTTACCAGAGATGGTATTACCCGCGGGTGTCTAGCTAAAAACCCGTGGGTTGGGTTATAATGGGTTGTATGGGTAGAAATGGGTATTTGGGTTTTAATGGGCATATATGGGTTTTAAGAGTGCTATATACACGTTCATATATAGCCATAGAGATACTTAAAAGCGCGCCAAATAACATCCAATTTGAATATACATTGTAATGCTCTTTAAAACCCACAGCCCATTAAAACCCAGCTTGTGAGACGTTATCTGGGCACGATAAAACCCGGGTTATAA
>JAHZNE010003560.1:0-10473 GCA_027744055.1 Callyntrura sp. NNG-2020
GGCGCTGAAGAGAGTGAGATATAATTTAAATAAATTTAGGAGAATTTAAAATGTTTTGTAATAATGACCAAGATAAATTAAAATAATCGATATGCATTATATTTGTAATGAGCCGAACGGTTGGTTATTAAGATTACAAAAGCAATTAATTAATAGTGATAAATTAAATTTTATAATTAAATTGATATTCTAATTCACCTCTGAATACTGTTATATGTAAAGTCGTGTGATTACGATTACTAGCTATATTGTCCATTTTAGCTGCCATAGAATCAGGTTAGCATTTTATAAAAAATATATTTGTTGATTGGCGTTACATTTTGCCCTTGTGCATGTAAAAGTAAAATTACAGCTTGTAAAACTAAATTGATGTGAATGTATTCCACAATAAAATATATCTAATACGCTTTAAAGGTACGGAGAAAGGTGAAAGGAGATTCTTTCTGTATTTAATTTTAGTTGGCGCTACCGTTGACCGTTCAACTCAAAGTCACGATGGGTAAATGGGGGTTACTTGTCTTGTTGGGAATGACCCTGTTCTCTATCATTCATCTCACTCGTAAGTTCAAGAAAGTTATACCTAAAGACAACTAACTACACCCATTCTTTTCATCGTCGCTGCAAAGAATCTTTTTAAATTTAAAATTCTGTCAATTCTGTCACCTCTCCAGATCAACTTCGCTGCTGCACTGGACTCACCAGCTTGATTATCACAAAAGCCACCGATGATGATCAGGTCGTTAATAAATCCTGTACCAATCGAGGCACTTCCTGCTTTAACGTGAATTGTAGTTTCAATACCTGCACAGAAGATTTACCCGTTCCCGATACCAAATGTAACAAGATGACCACTTGCAACGCTTCCTGGAAGTCGCCTACTTGTAGGCTTTTGTACTATGAAAAGGCCTGGGACACGAGGGAGGATGATGATGAAGCAAATTCGGAGGAAGAGCTAAATATTAACTTTACTTACTTCGCAAAGCAAGACTGTTTTGACAATTCCTTCGGAGACGTTAAGATTGGCTGTGAATTTCATTCAAAAATCTTCTACGAAGATCACAGGAATCGGCTCAAGTACGAAAAAGAGTGCTTCTGTAATGATTCAGACCTGTGCAATTCAAATTTGGTAGAAATATGCATGAGTGCGGAAAAGGACTATATTAAAAAACCTGAAGATACTTGTTACACTTCTGACGTCGGACACGAAGCAAAGTACCATTTTAATACACTTGTGTTTCTTATCATCGTCTTGTACTGCAATGCAGTTTTATAAAACAACCGCATTTCCTTGTAATTTTAATTTATGTGTACTTCATAAAGTAATTTTTATTGTTATGAGTATTAATGAAGAATAAAGCGTACTAAGTTTCGTATCGTTAATGTTGGTGGTGTGCTGGAGGTTGGTAGTTTTTCTCTAGAAGTTAAGTGTCTCCTCAAAATCCAGTTTCTGACTGCGACAGCGACAACGACAAAAAACATGTAATTACTTAGTTTTTCATCGATAAGGGAAGGTGTGTTGTACTCGTAATTGTAGTAAGCACTTATTTTATGGTTTATCTGTATAATTACTTATATGTAAAAGTGTTAATTGTCCGTCGATCAGACTCGTCTTTAATAATGCGTAACATCAAATAATATCAATAAAAATGTCGAGTCGAACACAGTTTCAGTTACTAATCAGAGGACTGGAGACGTTGCATGCTCAAAAATATACCGAGTCAATTTTCGCAGATGGGGAAATTCTTCAGAAAACTGACAAGCACTAGCNGTCAATTTTCGCAGATGGGGAAATTCTTCAGAAAACTGACAAGCACTAGCTAGCCACAGAAAAGATGTGTGCCACAACGTGGAAATATTTACCTTGAAACAAACGCTGGAATGTCCAGAATTACCACCTCTGCTTTCTTGTTTTTGTTTTTAGAATTACAAACACGAAATAATACGATTATGCTTATTTACTGACCTATCAAACCAGATATCCAGGGGAGACTGAGATCAGTGTCGCCTTTTAATGTTGTTTATATGTCACTGTATGATCAACTATTGGAAGCACAACTATCAAAAGGCTGCACCATATCGGGGTAGCGCGAAAAATAAGGTCTTGGAGGTCACCAACTACTAGTTTCTGCGTATGCGACCTTTGGAACAAATGTCTCACATAAAGTAATCTGGCATTTCAACGTTTGTTTGCCCGTACAGTTCGTGAGAATCTGTCCTTTACTATTTGGGAAGAGCGAAAGGAACCGACTGACAGACGACAGATATTAAACGTAATTAATTATGTAAAATATGTTTACTCCAACGGTAAAGCAACTGTGGGATGTTTATTAAATAAATTGTTACATAATCTGTATTTGATATTTTGATAAATATGCATTTATGTATGTAAATCGCTCCATAGTGAAGATGGTGACAGGGAAGGTTATGTGCGTGAGTCATGTCGTCGTCGTAAAAAGAAAAATTATCTCCTGTCTTAAAATGTGAATACATGGACACGTTTCTGTGAGGTTTTTACCCACACCAGCTTGAAGTGGATATCGCGTTACAGATTTATCTTGGCTTGTTCAATTTTCAATGGTTCACTGTTGACTACGCGACATCTCTCCACCTCATAAAATGACAACCCGATAAGAGTCTCCTGGTAAACATGCTTTTTCAAGTTTTTTTTATGACTTTTGGTATTATCATTGAACCAGTGTAGTGCAGTGTTGTTGCACCAGTTGTCTTGAAAACAGCAGCTTCCACAAAAACTTTTATGCTGCTGTGTTTGTGTACTACCATGATGTGCGGAGCAAGGTATTGGATTGTGCTTGCCACCCTAGCTAACATTCTGGTATGACAATTATTATTTTCAAAACCATTTCTCAAAATAAAAAAGTTTTTATAAAAATGCAACTTTGCTTTTGTGGAACACAGGCAATACCAACATTTATATTTTGGGTATTTCGAGATGTCCCCGTTTTTGAAATAACGGCAACCAACGTGTTCACCGGAATTGCTATGCTCATCGGGACAACTTATTATTTGTACATGATCTCTTGGGTATCTTTACTGTGCTGTCCTAGCTCAGAGGTAAGAACTGTCGCCAGTTAGCGCCAGTTAAAAATAGTCTGCGTATATATGTTCGAGTATGCTTAATTCTTTCAAAAATTAATTTCCTTATTTATCTGATACTCGACCAGGTTGACGAGGACGGTTGGATAGCGTGTATTATTCTCACCGTCGGCTCTTGTTTCTTCGTCGCCCTTTTTCAGGGTCAGTGGATTCTATTAGGCATTGCTGGAGGATACGGCATATTTTGGTTTGTTGTAGCAATGTTCATGAAACCCTCCGTTCACCGCTCAATTCAACACGACCACAACGGTAATCCGTTACTGGTTGTGGGCACCACCGAAATCACGCGTATTACTTTATACCAAGGCCGTTAGAATACTCATAAGGAAATAAATACAATTTTATACAGTTTTTTTTATTAATTTAATTTCGCATGGTTGTTAGATATTGACTTATTGACATTCATATTGATACGAACTTAAATGTTCCGAAGTTGTAAAGATTTGCAGGAGAAAAAGATACGGCAAAGTTAGGAATGTCGGAAATGCCAATTTTAATTAACTAAACTCCCTACGTCTTCCTGTCACCCTCTCCCTGTGCTCCCCTCCCCTTTACAAAGGGATGATGTGTGCATGTCTGCCGATGTACATCCGTACGCACTGATTACAAAAGCTGGGGGCGCCTTTCCTCAAGTTGATCCCTTTCTTGACCAAAATATCCTGCCGGACAATCCAGGTCCACCAGCACCAGGTGTAGTGAAGTATGAAGAATGCCATGTAGAGCATCCAAGTCGTCCGAACTGTTTTGGAGTAAGTGTTCACGATGTATAAATAGCTGTTGGTATCCTTCGCTTCTTGAAATACTCCCCGGTAGTAAAATAGCAGAGCGGCAGACACCGCCACCATAACAAGGTAGACGGTGTCCCTGACGATTTTTACCAGGCGCAGACATTCCAAACACCCAAACGAGGAAAAGCGTTGGGTGCACACGAAACAAGGTTGCAAGAAAAAGGGCGTGTGCTGATGATAATAACGGGCGACCTTTAAAAAATAACGGTAAAATATAAATGTGACGTTTTGTAATATACAATTACAATTATTTTATGAGAAAAACATATTTTTGCTTTCGATGGGGGCCAATGTACTGAGATGCAAAAGAAAGTGTGAAACGTGCAATATTTTTACGAAATGGGGTGCAAAAACGTCAGGTTAACATGGCTTTTGTGACTGTTGCCCCCTCTGATTTGACAAATATATTATTTGACTGGCCCCTTCAGGTTCTTACCATTTTGAGAGAAAATCGGTCTGGTAAAGAGGTAAAATATTCCGAACTTTTTTCAGTTTATGTGGTTTAAAATGTTGACTTTCTGCAAATTAACTGAGAGAGTGTTCATACATGAGTTGTAAGGTTGTTGGTTCGGAGTACTCCACCAATTTTTTTTATTTCTGATGAAGTTTGCAATGTCTACAACAGTTCTTGTAATTACGCCATTACGAACACATTAGTTTGAGAGAACAATTCATTCTAAATTTTATAAGTATTACATATTGTATTAAGCTGTATAATGATCTATTGTCTACCTGTTGTTGTTTATAATGCTTATAATTATAGTAAAAAAATGTAGTATAGTTGGAAGAGAGCTAACACTAATAATACACTATTGTTTGTCGGAAATAAAATAACAAATGAAAAAGGCAAAATTAGCATTACTTAATAGTATGTTATTGATTATATATGTTATATACAATTAAGAAAACATTTGGTAGTGGTAGTAGTAAAAAAAGATAAAACTAATTGGATTTCTTTTCTAATTACATTGGTAGGTTAGCGATTAGAGCTGATGTGCATAAAATCGCCGCTGAAGCATGCTTAGGTGACATTGACTACATATAGAGCCGCAGTTTGGGTTTAAATTGTACCCACGTTTGTACAAAACGTCTTGACGTACAATCCACTTCCACCAGTGGGAAGTGAAGACTATTATTGCATAAGCCATTAACAAACAATATGCATCTCGGATTTCTCGTATGAAATTCTTGTTACAACTAGGGCACATTTTCTCATCGACTCCTGGGGGACATAGGAAGTCTCCCAAAGAACACAAGAAGAAAGCAAAAGATGCCAGGATAAGGATGCCGACTCCTTCACCAGCTACTTTCAATTTTAGCAGGCATTCTCGACAGTTGATGGAGCCAAATAGGGTCCTGCAAAAGGTGCACGTGTGCCACATTATGATGCTGTGGTGATGGTAGTGTCGCCTTACCTGAAAATGGTGTAAATTAAGGCGAAATTTACTTTAAGCATAACCTAAGTGTAAATAAATTGCATTTGTAAAAGTGAGTCACCACAACGCAGACTAAATCTATTAAACCCACTTAAAAGAAAATTGAACAAGTTCTCACCATTTTTGTGAATGAGGATTTTATTTTAATACACTTCCTGATTTAAAAAAAAATCTCTTCTGAGCCACCGCCATGTAACCGGGTGAAACTTCAGGAACTTTTCTATAAAAAATATACACACCTACAATTATTGAGATAAATTATTGATATTTTGAGTTCAGATATGGTAGAAAATAAATAAAATAAGTTCAAATGAACCCCCTGTCACATTAAATTACATTAATACCTTCAAATACAAGTTATACTACAAAACATGTGAACGTATTTCGGTTTTTATAGGTTTAATATACAATGAGTGAAGGATGCAGCATTGTCAATTGCCAATGTTGTATAAAATGTTCAAAATACAACTTAAACTGGAAACATATTTTACACAATTTTACGCAGTCACAAAATAACATATTCTATGTTATATACATATGTATAAGCATGCTTGTACTTATGAAGCTTTTGTAAAGAAAACAGTGAGACTGACTTATACAAATTAAGCCCATGATGATTTCGCCGTGCATTTACACATAAAAATTTCCCGAATCGGGCATGTATGTATTACCATTCTGCAAATCACGCTAACTTTCTGATATATAGTACATATATTTGCAACAATACTTACTTATATTGCAAATGTGCCATCCTATAGTTTCTTATGTATGACTTTGAAGAAACTAGAACAATGTACAAATTTTAATATAAGCGAACAGTACTAGTTTTACGTAACATGATTTGCTTGTCTGTAGGAAGTTGGCTATTTGTTATATAAATAAAGTCACTAGTCAACTGAATTACCAACTTGATATACACCGTTTTAAATATCGTTTATATGCTCCACTTCATCTAATTCATACTTCACACCAAATGGACTGACTACGTGACTACACTTACATAGTGCCAATATACTATAACAAATTGCTATTAGCAATACAGGGACAATAGTTTAGAATATCACATATAGATATTTCGTGACGCGTTACATATTAACACCTCATTCAGATGGCATGATATGTATGGAAAAGAAAATTTCGACCTGATAAATATTGTATTCGTTTCTACATTCTGCATGTTTCATATTCTCTACGTTCTCCATTTAACTATAGTCGGAGTGTAAATATACAATAAGGAGGATATACCGCACATTATATTTTCATAGCCAAATTTACGTGTGTAAATCTGGAAAACATTTCTGCAGACTAAAATACATACAGAGTATGTATTTTAGATTTACCATGGCAATGATTACTTTCTGTCACTTGGTGGTGAGCAATATATTTGGAATATCAACGTTCTGTCCAATATCATAGCTAAATATTGTCATAGCAGTAACGCTGGGAAAGTATTTTTAACAGGAAGTTCCATTGTACGTTGCATACGTGTTAAGAAGAATCCACATCAATCCCTTTTGCATTTCACCTGCAACCGTTATTCTCGGAACGCTATTGTTTATTGTTGCCATGCTGTACTCTCACCTGGCCTATTGGTTTTTGTGGCTACAACATACACTAAGGTCTGAACATACGGACCGTGTAAGTAAATATTCAGGATTTTTAGTATTTTTTAAAATTAGAAACATAAATTAGAAGCAGTTTATTTTTAATTTTTATAGATAATTTACACCGTGGGAGTGAACGATATATTGAAGTGGTGCTGGATCAATTTTTCAATCGTTTTAGCGTGTAGTCTCATAACCTTATTTCAAGGTCTGGGTATTCTGACTATGATTTCATTTGGATATTTACTTCCTTTACAATTGTTCTTTTTAAGTTACATTTTGTAGAAAGTGCCTTGAGGTTTACGACTCTTTAACGCAGTTTCCAAAAATCTTTTTGAGTTTTAAAATTTAAAGAAACGCTGCATCATAAAATATATAACAAATATTTTGGTTTGCGTGTTTGTGAGTAAGCAATTATACAAAATTAGCTACAATTTTTGTGAACATAAAATGGATAAAAGCACAATTAAGATAACGTTAGACTTTGTTGCAAAGTATCTTTGGAATTTCAAATTTTGTTGACACATCGTTCAATGTTTGACCGTTGGTATGCCTTCATTTTATATAACACTTTATATAACACGATTAAATGCTTAATGGACATGGTGACTTGATAATTTTTTTTATTACTGGAATCTACTTCAACTTTGATGAATCGAAAATATAAATTCTTGTTTTAATGTTTGTAAAAACGCCTGCTTAAACAACAAGATGCAAAATCATGGCAAAATATATAAATGTATCTACCAAATTTTAAATTATCCTTGACCTTAGATATAATTTAGTTGTATGGGATTCCAAATTTTACTATTCTTGCCACATTAGTTTCAAACAGGTTTCCAATTTTCTACATGTTATGCTAAACTAAACTTAAACAATGCATAGTTTAAACTAGAGTAAATATTCTTTATTTATACATTCAATTTAGTTTCCATCAACAACGTATAGATGACATCTCAAATAACATGTTTTACTAGCTATTATCAATTTTGTTTTATTTTGACTAGTAAATACAGCAAATATATAAGAAGTACGAAATATTTGAAATTCAAATTCGTGTTGATTCAATTTCTTAAATTGGATGCCGGTTCCTTGAAAATCGACTACACTCCATTGCACATTCCATATACAGTTAAAATCTCCAGCATTTAACATTCAATGTTATTATAAGTCTTACTTTTTTATACTACATTATATACAGCTGCATTGCAATTAATTAAAGTTACCAAACACACACATTGCGCATTAGTTATAAATGTTTTGTGATGTATGTTTTCCGAACCAGCTTATGTAGCTCAATTGTTTAATATATTTTCTATACAACATATAACATATATTTCATGTTGCGTAAACGAAACGGTCTACAAATACATCCAGAAAAATGCTAGTAAATAGATTGCGGTTTTACCGTAGAAAATTACAAATTGTTAAAAAATAACACTTGGTAAATTATAAAAAGTATTTAAAATAGTTGCTGTAAAATTAATCGATATACATATACTACAATATTGGCTTAAACGTGGCCCAAACGTATTATAAGCAAATTTTATTTCATGAGTAACCAATTTTCTTTGAAGCGCATTTTAAAGTTTCCATTTCATCATTTGGAATTGACTATGCTTTAAACAAATTTTTGTATTAATTGGATACAATAAATCTTTAACGTAGCTTTTCACACATTATCAGCATTATCAACAGCAGCACACATCTCAAAAGATGAAACATATCGCGTTTCTTGTTTTATTAAAATGATAAGACGTTTTTTAAGCACAACCCTGTACTTGACAAACTCTTGTGTGATGAAACCTTTTTTCATTTTACGGTAGTGCGTGTAGTTAGTCCATATCTTGTGTAGACTAAAATTATGAAAATTTCCATCTGGACCAAGAAGATGTACTAGTACTATCACGACAACGTACGTATGCCTGAAGCTGCAAAACGATCGTAACGCTAGAAATTTTACATGTAGCAATGTGTAAATTTTTGTATTAAAAGAGTACTTATGGCAAATTATATGCAAATAGTGCGTTGTAGATTAAAGATGTTTGAGCTAAAATAACTTTTTAATATTATGCTTAAAATGCTATGTTTTTTAATATCATGAATACCAACGTTTAACTAAAGGGCAAATAAATATATGGGTGCATTATTATAACTAAAACCGTTCTAACGACAATTTTCTAAGCAGCATCAGAGAACCGCATATAAGAAGTGGAATAAGTGCATATAGATGAAAGATACGAAACATTCTTATTCTTAGCATTTTTTAAACTCATGCAAACATGTGTAAACTTTAACAACAATAGCATATGAAATAAATTTTAAGGGATATGGAAATGCACGAGTTAGCTAATTTATGTATTACATGTATTCACTGACACAAGAAACTGATTTTGTCAAAACATTGTATTTCAGTGTATGGTGTCAACGTAGCAATGTATTTCTACAAGAGCTCTTATGTAAAAATTTCATAATAGGAAAGAAGCAGTAGAATCATTTTTAAATGAGTGCTCCCTAACTCCTAACTAAAGCTTCATAGCTGTATCGCATTTTCCTCCAGCAGGCGACAACTTATTCAACTGTATCACCACTATGGACATATCGTTCATAATAATCGTAATCATTACGATGGCTCGATTCAATAGTGCCAGCATAATCATGCTACTTGCAGTAAAAATTTCGCTTCATCTTTTCTTTCATCATCTCGCTACTACTAAAGTAGCTAAAGACTTTTACATATGACGGTAATGCATATAACAATATAAATTGTACAGAACTATATGTTTCCTATAAATCATATACTTCAATCTTACATGTTTAGATTACGTAATACAAAGTACGAAAAAGAAAGAACTGAGAGTGTTAGTATATCTGAATATAAACCACTATGCTAGCATATGCGACTGACGACACGAATAAATTTCACACTAACAATACAGACAATATTGCAACCACTCGTAGCTCTAGACCAAGTTCAGGTTTTTATATTAATTGTGAAGCGGCGTTGATAATTAAACTTTAAAATCAATCATACTTGAATCTGTCAATATAACTAGTTGAAGTGGTAAATAGCCGAAAAATAGGTATTGGAATTCGCAATGGAAATGGAAATTACAGACTTTTGCAAACGGCTTTGGATGACATTCTTAGCCGTTTTCAAACTTGTGGTAAGGGTATGACTTCACAACATAGTTAAGTATTAAACTTACTAACTAAGGTCAACGATCCCACCCTTTTTCTATGATTCACTTTGCTTACCTCTAATCAAGTAAGTTGTAAAATAGATCATTCCGCATCGTTTCATCCAAGTGACATCAAACGTGAAAAATAATTTACATTCTACTTTACTCGAGATGGGCTCATTTACTTCATAGTTTAAATGTTAACAGGGATTAACTATCTTAGTTTATAATGAGAACACTTTGTTTTGTTTTGTTTTCCTTTGATAGTCACTACCGACTTTTATGTGCTTTGTCTTTTGGGATGTAACTTCCTTTGACGCCACCTGGTACAATATTGTCACTGGAATAT
>JAHZNE010003561.1:0-18562 GCA_027744055.1 Callyntrura sp. NNG-2020
CCAGGCGGTACAAGTGGATCCCCAGGTACAAGAGGCGGCTTGGGTGGAGCAGGGGGTCTAGGCGGTACAAGTGGATCCCCAGGTACAAGAGGCGGCTTGGGTGGAGCAGGGGGTCCAGGCGGTACAAGTGGATCCCCAGGTACAAGAGGCGGCTTGGGTGGAGCAGGGGGTCTAGGCGGTACAAGTGGATCCCCAGGCACAAGAGGAGGTTTGGGTGGAGCAGCGGGTGATGCAGGTGTTAGAACTAGAACAAGAATTGTTACTCCTTCGAATACTTCACCTTCAGCTCCACGATTTTCATCAAAAGAGATCTTCGAATCACCAGCATCACTGTCAACACTAGAAAAGGGCCGTAGTGGGGGTGGCGTAAGACGTGATAGGTTGCGTGACAAAGTTAAAGGTTTCAAAAGTTCTGTAGTTGATGTCTTGGGACCAGCTTCTGATGAAATCTTGGTAGACGATCCAAACGTTATTACCGGTAAATAGTAGCTAAATAAATATTATCACCATATTTCTAAAATTTCATTTGACACCTATAAATGTCATTTTGTTGTTTTTAGATTTCGTGTTTTCTGACATTAAATGTTTCCAAACCCGACAAAATGAGTACTTTGGAGCCACAATTCATATGAAAAGTGGCTTCCACTTGCCATACATTAGAGACCGGCCTCAGGATCCATTAATATCTGAGGAATGTAACTTAGAACTGATGGAAGGCTCTCGAGGCTCGTACCACATGTCAGTAACTGATTTACGTGGCTGTGGAGTTGAACATTGTGGGGAGGTAAGTAGAGTTAACAATAATTCAACTGTTCATTCATTTTATTAAAATTACAACGGTAAATGAGAACTACAAGGAAAGAGGGAAATAATTTAAAATTAATGTTTAAATTTTTAGGCGATGTGCTTGACCATGGTATTTCCCCGTGTTCCCATGCTGGCTCTTGCAGATGATGAAGTAACTACCATAAAATGCATTCCACAGAAAAGTACAATGTCAGATACAAAAAGTATTAGTTTCGCCGGTGATTCAATGTAAGTACCTAAAAACATATACTTTGTACCAAACGTCGCTGGTGTTTGTGAAACCATTTTATAATTATTCACACAGGGACAATCGGCGCTCTTCATCTACTGTAGAAGGAGGCATTCAAGAGTTTGTTGCTGAAGTCGGGATCTTTCGGCAAAATCCTGGCGCTGACAATGGTCTTTTTGTAAAGCGCGTCAACTCTGGTGGCGTGGTTCAGTTGGGCGAACCTCTACAGCTTCGAAGCGTTGTTCGTGGAACTGATGGTTTGTAAAACATTAATTAATGTACAATCTGCGTTAAATTAAAATTGTTCTCCGTTTGAAAAAAAAATTGGTTTCTTTAGGTTGGAAGCATTCCAGGTTAACTGATGTTAAAGTATGGCGCATGCGGGATAATTTGTCTCCAAAACTGGACAATTTAGATCCGAATGATGCATCAGAAGTTATAACTTTAGTAGACGGACATGGTTGTAGAAACGATGAGTACTTGGTTAGTAAAATTAAAATATCTGAGATCAAATTTTTGTTTAAATACTTTTGTATGCTGTTTGACGAAGTAAATATTCTTTTGAAATGTGCTTATATTGAAGTTAAGTGGTTGTCTAAATTCAGGTTATTGCCGATGAACATCCACTCCGGGATCCAAGAAATGATATGGTTCACCATTTCACTTTTAAGGCGTTTCTCTTCCGGGGCCAGCGTGTAAACGAACCTTTGGTTGTTACCGCACGAGTACATGCGTGTCAAGAATCACAAGATTGCATTGTAAGTAATACATAATTCTTAATTTTTTTCAGCTACAAAGTTTACATGAGTATATAATGATTTTATTTATTTTTTATAGATGGAATGTGAGCAGGCTGGACGTAGAAAACGTTCTCCAGTTGAACTTCACAATGCTAGTTCCATTGTACATGGCTATGACTCCCAAATGGCTCTACGTGTAGTTGGTCTGAAGGATCACCCAAATTCAATTTTGGACGATGAATTCCCCTTTGACTACCCAACAGTATCACAGATTGGATTAAATCGTACGGAAGACGCAGGAATGACGTGCAACGAAAAGATGTTTGCTACTGGAGTCGGAGGAGGATGCATCATGTTCTTGATAATTGGACTTGCAATGGCACTATACACTTACAGTAGGCAAGGAAAGTTACAACGTGACAGAAAAATTGCGCCTTCATCTTCTCCGGCATCCCCAATTTACCGATATCCCCCACCATCAGGAAGGCCAATTACAACACCTTATCAAAAACCGCTCCCACCTCCCCCACCGTCGTCCTCACCAAATCAAGAATCTCATAGTCCACAAAATTTAATGGGAGGAACATCTTCTATTAATGACAAACCACCTCAAAGGGATGAGAGTATATCCCAAGTAGAAAAATTGTTAAAAGAGTTAGTAAAAGGCACCAACAGTATTGACACCATTAAGGACTCGGTCGATGCAAAAACACATAAAATTAAAACTGATGCCAGTGGCAATCACAAGGACCCGCCATCTGAATATGCCTGTATTGATGAAACCACTTCTTCTTCAGCAGCGTCCTCGTCAGAGGACTTGAGAAAATCCAAAAGGTCCAAAGATGGCGTCTACATTCTGTATTGCTACGATCAAGATAAAAAGGGCAAGGTCATGATACCCAAGAGCGCTCCATCTTCTACCAGAATGCATCGTAAGCAACCGGCCGGACGAATAAATCGGAAACAATGGCTTCTCAAACAGAAGAACCCACTGATGAGTCTGATGAGTACGGAGAAATTGGAAATAATGGACGGAATGTGAATCACAGGGACAGCAATAACAATAGCTGTAACAATGCTCCCACTGGCATTATCATGAATCATGGCGTCAGACGTACAGTGCGCGAAGTAAAGAAAAAGAGCAAGCAAAACAATGTCATGGCTTATGCCAGCACCCGTTCAAAAGGAAACATACGACGACGTATAAGTTCTGTCTATCGTGAAGGCTATTTTAATGGCCTCCGGGGGGTTGTAGCTGCCGTTGGTTCAAAAGGGGGCAGCTCCTTTCCGTTACGGTACAAAAAATCTCCCTCCACTGGTAACATTCCAGAGGCAGTAGCTGACAACGGGAGATACAATGGCCACGGCGCTTCAAAGAGAAACAACCATAGCGTTAGGGAACGCCGTTCGGAGAAAAAACAACGTCAAACCCATCAACAGCAGAAGTATTCCAAACACCCAGATGAGCTGTACTCCAGTGAAGGAATGCTTTCTGAAACAACCTTATCTGATTTGGATTCCGCATACTCGGGATCTAATTGTTCAAAGCTAACGGAAGCGTACGAAATGAAGAGGGGTGGCGGTGCCTGTACAAAAAATGCATTTGGCCGCTTTCCAGATTTAAAAAAATTGCAACAAAATCGCATAGATATTCAACGTCAAATTATGAGGAGTGAAGCAGCTCAAGGCTATAATATTATTGACATGGATAATCAAGTCCGTCGGACTAACAGCTCACCCAACAAGAGCCAGAATACCTCTGCTGTGGCTATTTCTCATGGCTCTCCTCCTCTACCATTTGGAGAAACAAAGGCTACTCATTTCGTCACGCAGAATGATTCCACAACTAAAATTCTTATCGTTCCAGAAACACACGTTTAAAAATAAAAGAGTTGTTTCAAGAACTGCTGCGAATGAGGAAGAAAAAACTCTAAAGAAATTGTATTTTGGAGAAGGCTTTGAAATATGCTATAATTCTCTATTTTGCTTGTTGACCTTTGTTCTTATAATGTTGCATTGCTTACGGCACACCACACTCCAGACTTTAGATATGCATAAGTGAAATAGGATAAATAATACAGATTATCATGAATATACATTCTGTTAGAAAAACTAATTTGATAAGCAAAAATGTGACATCAATGATATCAATATAAATTGCATATGTAGCTAATGAAAAATGTTTATTTTCCGTTAATATTTTAGATTTTTTCCAGTGGGTTTACTTTTTTAAAAGTTATATGAAAACTTGATATTTCTAATTATACTAATAGTAGTATATCGCTATCATAATTTTCACAATGGCACCAGCACCAATAATCTACAAAATAACGTTACATGTACGCTGACACGCTTATCAACTCAACTCAACAAAAAGTTTGTCAAATGCTCAATCGAAAAGATAGATAGATGTAGATGTAGGTATACGTTGATTTAATACTGATGTTTGCGTAAATATTAATGCACCTGGAAAATTATAAAAAGGTTTTTTAAATGACTTTTGTATGTTGGTTTGTTATGGGTTAAAGTAGTGTAGTTCAGTAGTTAGTTGCATTCTTTTCAAATTTAAAAAAAATGTTGATTTTAATAGACATTACAATTTAATTCTGTTAAAATAGGCCACAATGGTAAGAAAAATGCATGTATTTGGTATTAAATTGGTTACTAAGTTTGCTGACTTCATATTTGATTCAAAGTAAGACTTCTGTTGATGTCTTTCATTTTTGTAGAGGAAGGAAGGTATATATTGTAAGCTTATGTACCTTGTGGAGTTTTTGAATTTCATTCAAAGATCTGCTTCTGCAGAGTGTTAGAATCCTCCAGTTAAAATGTAAGTGTAAGTACAGTAC
This sequence comes from Callyntrura sp. NNG-2020, assembly GCA_027744055.1. Lineage (NCBI taxonomy): Eukaryota > Metazoa > Arthropoda > Collembola > Entomobryomorpha > Paronellidae > Callyntrura > Callyntrura sp. NNG-2020. The sequence goes on from JAHZNE010003561.1 coordinate 4,626, forward strand.
AACTACCTCTTTTATATTTTTCCATTTTTGTGATGAAATAAATGTATTTTGAAGACTTACGCAAGAGTTCTTTTTATTTATGGCAATTCAGTATTATTTTGGCAGCATGTATGCAAGATTTTTATTATTGTAATGCCATTGCTTAATATTTATCCAAGCACTTTTTTCCAGAAACACTTGGCGAATAAACTTAAGTGTTCATATGAATTACTTCGAGTACAACTTCTGCAAAGTCAGTTGTAAAGTAATAGCAACTTTCAAAATGGAATTTTTAATTACAGTTAGAGCTTGTCTGGTACCTATTTTCCCATTATCTACATTCACACTTCTATGGACCGCCATATCGATAATAATAAGCATTAAGGCATGTTGTAACGCGGAAAGAATGTTTCCGGGAAAACCGTACAGTCATAGAGAGATATTGGATCCTTACGGAAAATTTTTGCTTCAGTGGATGACAGATCCTAAAAGTACAGATATTTTATTCAACATTACGGTAGAAACACGAGGGTATGTGGCGATCGGGTTTTCTAAAACAGGCCGAATGACCCGTTCGGATATGGTCCTTGCCGGTGTTAATCGTGGAATTCCTTATATATCGGTATTATAAATACACATTAAATTTTATCAGCCAGATTGCCATATAATAATCAATACAAACTTTTATATAATAAAACTAGGACAGATTTACAAGAAACGACAAAAGAGTTCCAGTGGAGGACGTGAGACAAAACTGGCAACTTTTAGCCGCCTGGGAAAACAGAACTCACACAAGCGTGCGAATTAAACGGAAAAAAGATACCTGCGATCCGCAGGACTACATTATAAGTGTATTAAACAATACGGAATATAAACAGTAGCTCTTATAAGCAGTATCAATTGATAAGAGTATATAACTGACCCATTTTTAGTCTTACATGATTTCATATTTTGTATATCAGGATAACACAATGTATTTACTTTGGGCATTTGGCAACGACGACACATTTAATTACCATTCTAAAAATCGTGGCAGTGTTAAAATACACCTACTTCAACCAGATTTTGCTCCCCAATTACCACTGCCTCAGAACTCCCCACAGAAACCTTCCAACTCGAATTATTCCATTCCCCAGCCTAGATTGGATGTTTGGAGACTCACCATCCCTGTGAGTGGTATTCACTCCAAAGGACCTTGGTGCGCCTTTCAGAAAGGACCTGAACTTTCGCAGTTGCATAACATAATTGGAGTAAAAAATAATTTTACATTTCGGCTATTGACAGCAAAATTAATTTGACGCGTGGAAAATTAAAGTGTGCGTATTCTCTAATAAAATACTTTAGTTTTCCACTTCAGTGACAGAAGAAAAACGAAAGCGGATAGAGCGAGTTAATATATATAAATGCCTGGCTGAATATGGCGTTCGTTCCCGAAGAGGAAATACGACCGAGCTAATGGAAAAATTTGAAGATTTTGGTGGTGCCTGCAAAAACGCTAGTGAACTGTTTACTTTTTGCAAAAACATGATCTATACATGGGGTAACGGTGGGAAGGTTAGTCTGTTTTCACCTTCTGCTGTGGCTTTAAAATAATGATGGAAAAATTAGAAAAATAGCCTATAATTTTTCAAGATTTGTTTTGAAGGACCTTTTTCTTCCTAAAAATATCGGTGTTCCTTTTGGAGGATCGGAAGAACATTACTTGGTGGAAGTGTATCTCCATACCCCACCACCAAGATATGATAATGTCACTACTACTGCTAATTCGTCTTCAACTGACGACGGGGAGAAAGGGAAAAGAAAAATTGACGAAGATTTTCAAATTCACACCGACATTTTATTAACCAATGATTCCAGGTAATACAAATTATTTATACATGAATTGTGAGGACACGATGTCGTACAAGTAAGAAAATATTTATTTTGATTGATCCAGAAAATTTGAAGCGAAAATCTTAAGAATGGGATATGATCCTTTAGTACCACTATTAGTTCCTGTTCCCATTTCTAAGGATTTTGAAATATTTGGTCATTGTCCAAATGAATGCACCTCTAAAATCATACCGAAGAAGAAACCTCTTCGGCTTTTTGGCGTTTCATTTGATACTGGTCTTTTAGGTAGATGGAAGCTGAGTAGCAGTTAAATTTCTACAAAAATGACTCAATGTTTTATGTATTTGGATAAAGAAAAGTGTTGTTTTACTTTAAGGGAGAAGTGCCACTCTTAATCATCTCAGAAATGCCTTTGAGTTACCAATATTACTACACGATGGAAATCACGACCCAAGGTTTCAGCAAACACAAATTTTACCTCTCGAAACTCCAATTAGACACGGAGATCAAATTACCGTTCGTACGTGCAGTATACATTATTTAGGAGAAATAATACTTTGACTTCTAATGCACAAAAATATACATACAGTGCAGTTTAAATAAAAAAAACAAAGTAAGAATATTTTTTCTTGATTGTTTATTAGCTTAAATAACTGATTGAATTTCATGTTTTGTCCATTCAATTAGGATGCAAATACAAAAATACGGTCACATCTGCCACATCATCGAACAATACAACTAATTCCGGTGCGGGTCCAAAGCATAGATGTCTAGCTTACTTGTGGTACTACCAAGATAAAAACAATTTGACTCTGTCTAATGATACCCATCATTTCTACGAGTGCATGAGCAAGATTCACCCGGTAGATTTTGCGCGCTGGATCAATGAGTCAATTCCTAGAGAAATAAGACGGTTTGCTACTTTTAAACCTCATGTCATTTTGGATGCTTAAATGTGGAGTGGGTTTCAATTTATTTGTTATTTTAACCAAAGGCACATCCGACCACCAAACATGCTAGATAAATTACGGAAACTAAAATGGATTCCTTCGCTACAATTGTCATTGTATGAAACGTATGAGCTTGGGCGTTATCGCTCTACCTGTGGCGGAGTGATCCGGTCACAAAGTAATGAAGGAGTAGTGAATGGCACAAATAGAATTAGGAGCAAAGTGAATCGCACCAACAACAAAAATAATAGTAACAATAACGGAACAAACAGAACAAACAGAACAACCAGCTCATCAGCATCAACACCAGCAGCGGTAGGTGAAATAACGGTGTATCCATTACCTGTAGAAGATGTACCGAATACAATAGGTTGTCCCACATTGGATGGACCTCTATTATTAGGCCCACCCGCTCCAGTTATTTTTGGATTTCCTTAGAAAAACTGTGTCATTTACGACCACAAATGTAGGTATCTGTGTTAACGTTCCGATACTTATAAAACCAACCTACAACAAACAAATGCATTGCAAGTGCGTAAAAGAAATTCGCATGTACGCACTTACGAGAACATGAACATTTTTGTAAACGTATCAAGTAACACAGAAAGGCATCGTTCAAACAAACTCTGGTACCTTTAATAGCAGAAATAAATAAAATATCTATTATTCACAGGAACTTACTCATACATTTAACGTTAATATAACTTATATCTGTCCTACAGTCCTACCTATTCATCCATGCTACTTATGAACAAAAATAAATAATGTAAATGCTACATGCTAAAATTAAATGTTCTTAACATTAGGTACCTACCTACAATGAATTTCATCATACACACATGCACACCCATTAGTAGAGGATTGGATATTGACTACCATTTTCTAGCACCTACATAATATTCTCTATTATATGCAAATTAAGGGAAAATAATTAATTAGTTAGTAAATAAGATAATAAGTAATTACAAAAGTTCTATTGAAAATTGTATTTTCCAGGCTATCCAAACGTACTGGTTACTTTAGAGTTAGCATTTTGAACGGCTACATCGGAATTTCTAGCAACATTGCTTATACTGCTTACCCTACGGCTACTCCTTATTGGTTTTTTTCTTGGTACCTTAATATTTTCTGGAAGCGCAGCAGCAATGTCATCATTGTCGGTTACTGTATGAGCATGAATGTACACGACTGTTTGATTGGTCTCATGATCAAACACTTTTGTTGGTAATTGCTCTACATGACTACTTTCTTTAGCTACAGGAAGCTTAGCAGAAGTATCATCGTCAAGATATTGTTCGCTTTCGGTGTCAGCAGAGAAATTGTCTATGCTATCCAGCGAACGACCTGAGTTACTCTCTCCCTTACGGTTGTTACCCTTGTTGCCCGAGCGTTTCTTTGTAGGTGGTGTAGGCAAAGGAACTTCGGCATCTTCATTGACAGCACCAAATACTTGCATTAACTTATTGATAACTGTCCCTGCTGCGGACCCGTTTGCAGATTTGCCTTTAGGAGTCCGCCATCTCCAACTGGATCCGGAACAGCATTTCTTCATGTCATCCTCAATTTTTTTCAAACGAACGTTTTCACTTCTTTCCAAATCATCCAGCTTGTCGTCAAACAATTCCGCTAAGGTTAAAATGTCTCCCGTTAAATTTCTTGAAATCTGGAGACTAATATCTTCCAACCTCAGACTATCCTTTTCCACCTCTCGTATTATTTCTTGCATCCTACTCGAAATTTCGGAGTAGTTACCACTCTGACCATGAGCCAATGTATGTTCTACACTGCGTGCTCTTTCTGATTCGGTGAATATTTGCTGTTTTAATCCATTTTCAGCATCCACTGCTCTAGCCACTTCAGCCATAACCGTTTTACGCACTTCCAATTCCAGCTCCTTGGTGTGCCTCAGTATTTCGGCGCTAGTTTGAGTTACGTTAACTTCGACTTCTTTCGCCCTACTGAACCCCTCACTCATCAAATTGGCCATCTTTTCTTCTGTATTTCTGGCTCGAGACGCTTCATTGTGAATCTTAATCTCTAAATTCGTCTCAACCGTTCGAGCACGCGAGGTTTCCGTCTCAATCAAACTTTTACATTCGTCTACAAGCTTGGTGGAATTTTCGTGGGTTTTAAATAAGTAAAATAATTGTTGCTCTTTATCCGTAGCTCGCGTTAATTCGCCATTAATGTTTTCCAGAAGACTTTGCTCAGCACTCGTAGCACGGTAAACCTCGGCACTTATTTTATTGGCTAACTCCATCTCTGCATTTTGAGCCCGAGTGAACTCTTTAATTATGTCAGTTAGTAATCTACTAATATTTCCGTTGATGTGTTCATGCAGTTGAAGTTCCACCTGCTTGGATCGTTCTGTTTCGATTGTCATTTGATTGGAAAGAGAAAATTCGACGCTGGTGGCTCGCTGAACTTCGGTGTCAATTGCGACCTTCAGTTCTTTTTGTGCGGTGCGTACTCGATCTTTTTCTTCAGTGTACTGTGCTCTCATTTCGTTCTCTGCAGTCATTGCACGCTGCGTTTCTGTATCCACACGGATCTTCAGCGCACTCTCTACTGCTAGAGCACGAGCGTGTTCTAATTTGATTTGCTCCGCCAGTTTCTCCTCCACTTCTGACACTCGTCGGGTGGTAGTGTCTGTAACACTCTTTAAGTCATCAAACCCTTTAGTGGAATTTAGCTGTGTGTCCACATGTACTTCTAACCGCTTAAATGCTGCTGCCGCCTTGGACATTTCATCTTTTAACTTTTGCCCTATCCTGCCTTCTTCCGTTTTTGCGCGATTTATTTCCTCGAATAAGTCTGCCGTTCGTCTGTTTTCAATGACTTGCACACGGTTTTTCTCCTCTGTGATTCGTTCTTGCAAAGTTGTAATTTGCTTGCCCACAGATGCAATTTCACTGGCTATCAGATTTTTAATGCTTTTTTCTTCCCCAGTGGCCCTTTCGGTCTCTTTCTCAATTTCATTGGCAAGGCTGGCGTATGTTTTAAATATCTGGGTGATCCCTTTATTAACGTGCTCCTCAGATCCATCTTCCATGTGAGTAATACGATTGGACAAGTCCTGAATAAACTGTTGCAGTGATGAAATCTTTACTTCAATTTTTTTATAGTCTTGCTCGCTTAATGATAAGGAGGACATTGGTGTCATTTGTATAGGAGGGAGGAGGGATAACGCCGGATGAGAAAGTGTTGTAAAATTTTTTTCAACTGGAGGACGTGGCGATGATACGGTATGCTCCAATTCCTTCATTGTTACCTCAAATTCTTTTATTTGTTGCATGGACGTGCCCAAAATTTCTGTAAGATTCTTTTGAACATTATCTACTCGGGATTTCTCCGAAAGCACACGACGTGCAATTACATTTTCTGCTTTGATCGCACGCTCAGTTTCTTTATGAACTGTTTCATTCAGTTCTTTAACCAGAAACTGAGTCTTGGACATTTCTGCTTGTAGGGAACTCTCTAAAGTTCTGATCGTGTTTGTGGCGGTGTATAAAGAAGTTTCTAGAGATCTCATGCGAACGGCTGACTTTTCGAAGTGGGATATGAGGTTGAGCAATCCGCAACTGTAATCTAAAAAAAATAATTCAATTTATTTTACAATTTAAGCGTATACAGAAGATTAATTTTTTAGATATGGAATAATAGCGAACCTTCTGGTTCCACCGAGTCTGGATTTTGAAGGAGAACTTGGAAAATTTGCATTGTAATTTTCGAGCAATCCATCTTAGACCCGTCTGATTGGTGTTTAGAGGAATTTCCTTGTCTCTGTAAAATACAAAAGAATAAAAATTCACATCTGACAACTCCTTCAACGATTGACTCACAATACATTTGATCGGGGCATTGTAAGAATGTCACGAATGTCATATCATTTCTTACCGTTTCATCTTCCGCCAGCAACGCCATCACTTCCGATGCTGTAGGGGGACTTCGCGGTTCCGCTTTTAGCTCTTGAGACGAAATTTCTTCGGATGAAACTTCTTCGTTTACCTGTATGTCTATCGGGTGTAATGGGTTCATCACTGCCCGGTTTGCCTGCGTGACGACCATTCCGGTTACAAGGAATGTCATCACTTGCAAAATGATTTTATTTCTCGAATTCATCTTTCTTTTCTGAAGACACTTAACACTAGTTTGAAAAGTGAACGCTTTGCAATTAAACTTTAGCAACTGTGACTGTGAGAATATACGTGTAGTGGAATTCTATACATTTTGGAGAAAAGATTAGCACTGAGCCTTGACTGCACGAAAACTGACGTGTGATATCCAAATTTGTCTGATTAACTCGTAATTTTGAGGAATCATGGATGATCTGGCGTCCACTTTCAAGTTCACTGCTAAACTGATCAGAATTTCGGAAAGGAAGGGAGAGGAAATGGGAACAAAATACCGTAATCTGCACTGCATGTTTGAAGAAACGTGTTTACCATTTGTCATGCGCTCTTATCCGTGTAAAGGTTCACCTGTTACAATCCAGATAATCCAGAATTTCTTGGCAGATCACCATTTATTTTACCTTTTGAAGCTAAAGTAGGTAGTGGGTTGTAGGTAGGTAGGTAGTAAGGGTACTGGGCTAGAGGGACGTAAATAACGGTACTGACATCACACCCTACATGATATTTTTTTCTTTTCCTCAAAATGGTCTCAGGTCCCAGGAGAATTCAAATGACTTTTCAATAGAAAAATATTATTGAATCTTTGATACCGCATAAACACAAAGAGCTATAATTGGATAATAGCTCGTTGCATAAACATACAACGTAGTAAAACTTATTGCCCTTAAGTGCAGGCTACTAGTAAAAGTACTTATTTTCACATGATTGGTTTAAATTTAATTTCATATTCTATTTCAGTCCCTGTGTGTGTACAAGTGCACAACACTGATATTATATCAATAACGTTTATGTTTTGTTTGTAATAAATATTTCACAGGTAGGTAATTTGTATGTACGTGTAAAGATGGAATGACGTGGCATTGTTGGCAATAAAAAAGGAGTTTTTAACTGTAATTGATAAACTATAGAATATTAACTTTTATTTAATTAGTTCCATTCGATACCAAAGCTTTTGGGTATTTAATTTGGTTCTATATGCACGATAATGATAATAATAATAATCTAATAAGTTTGCCTTATAAATAAAATATTTGATTTTGTTTTAAATAATAAATGCTATCCTCGAAACCCTCCAGCGGCAGCGGCACCCCCTAAAACAGCAGCAGAACCTGCTGCAAATCCAAACAGGAAGTAGGGGAAAATTCGCCTCCTCCTTCTGGGTGGTGGCATTATTGGACGATACGTAATGTATACGTGCTTTTGCACAGTTGGAATATTCAGCATATCCGTCCCATTTCTTGTCCAAGTCATTGTATTCCCTGCTGTTTGTACGTTAAACTAGTCCAAGATCAAATTAGTTAAAGTTCAAATTAGTTTAAAAATTATTATTAATTTTTTAAAGATTAAAAGTAAATAATGCAAATTGCTTAAATCTAAATAATACCATATTTTGGTTGATGTTCACTAATCTGGTCCAGGCCTTATAGTAAAGCATTATGTTGTCCATACCGGTCTATATAATTCAGGTTAGGTTTGGTTTGGGTTAGGTAAATGCAGGACAGAATACCTGGAACCAGATTAGTGAACATCAACTCATATTTTCTTACGCACCAGACTACTGCCTTGAATTCCACTTGGGGTAGTTACATACTGGAACGTCCGTGGTATCTCGTACCAGCGGGTATTAAGCGGAGATGAACTATAACTGTGTCGTAGTGCAAGCGTGCATGAAACCAAGTTTACGAAAAGGAAATACAGAATGGGCGTAGTTAAGCGAAGAGGAGACACAACATGTGACAAGCTTGTAACACTGCTCATCACTATTATTGAATGACTAAAGCAGATATTTGTCGAGATGATGAAGATATCAAATCTGTCAAACGAGTGACCAAAATTAATTCGGTTTATATGCTTTTATCCTATTCAAAAACTTAAACATCGCACGACGCGATAATTTTTTTATGTGAACAGTCAGAGTCAGAGATGCTCTCAAATTACAGGCGGTGACTTTTAACTTTTATCGCAACAACACGTGACATATTAAGTAGTTTCCATTCAAGCATTTCCCATTTCTATTTGTATATATTTTTTTAAATGGGGTAAAAAGGATTGTGATTTTCTACTTGATCAAGAATGAAGAGAGTACAAGTAGATATCTATCACTCTTTGCAGGAAATCAGATCAGTGTTTTAATTAAACGGTATAAAACGTATCAAACGAAATTTATGCTTCATTGATTTAAGAAATATGCACTTATGTATGTAATAGTGGAGTGTGCTATATACAATTAAAGATGTACATGGAATTCATGCATGCAAATGCCTAAATTCACTTTTACAATTCGAAGTAATTTGATATTTTGAAAGTAGAAAACGGTATCATCATCCACCGCGCTTTCTGTAACTTCCGATGACTTGAAAGAATATGGTGCATCCAACGATAATCATGAATTTTCAAATAATTTAATGGGAAATTATTGACAAGAAATGAGTAAATTTTTTTTTTATAAATCTCACTTTCCCCCACTCCGTATATACAGATAGTGTATTTGTACAGGATATGACATATGAAGGTATAAATAAAATAGGAAGGCACGTCTCTGTACCTTTAATACAGCCGCTGTAGTCTGCGATCAAAATAGAAACAAAAAATATATTTTTGTTGTTAAAAAGTGTACAAAAACGGTTTATTACTTTTTATTCTTATTATAGGGGTTTCGTGGGGATTAAGATAGAAGGTGTTTCTTTTAAGCTTCTAAAACACAGTCGCGAGCTTCTATTTTATTATCGCAGGTAATTTCATGCAATCTTCACATGGCAAGTAAGTAATCAACAAAAATCGTGTAGTATACCTAATCATCAACATCATACTGTGCTGCTGTGTGTGAAAATTCCCTTTTACACGAGGTTTACCCAAATAAAAATGGGTTGAGGTTGAAATTTGTCGTCTGTTGTGTTTGTGGCAGCAAATTTTGCGTCTGTCCATTATTGATGACAGTAGCACCCTTGGCAAGTGCCAAAGACCCGAGTAATTGCTGCTGTTGGATGGGATTCAGAAGGGATATTTTAAGGGATTCCAGGTTGACATTATTTTGTTGAGCGCCAGTGGGGACGGGTATTGCTGCCTTGTTCGATGTCTCTGTAGCAGAGGCTGCCACCGCATCCGCAAGCTCAGATCGGGGGAGTCCATCGGTAGTAGGCGCCCTAAACGACTTGCTGGCCCCGTTAATAGCCGTCTTGGCAGCTACTGGTACTAAACTGTACGCTGCAACGTACTTTTCCAAATTGTTCATCATTCTTTCTCGAATTCTCATCCACCACGGAAACTTCATCAGCTTCACGTCCATCGCAAATATTTCTTTAGGTACATTTTTGTCTCCAGCCACGATCCGACCGATCATGGTTATTATTGTCTTGTCTGTAGACTGAGCGTAACGTTGCATGGCCACTATGTCCGCAGCCAGATTTTTGTCCATTTCCACCAACAAAATTTTCATCACTAATCCCAATGGCAGCTGATCCAAGGATTGAAATGCTTCGGAAGCTTTCGTTTCACCAAATCGGAGCATCATCTTATGAATAAATTGAGGTACTGTGTACGGTATTTCAGTCTTCACCTGTAAAAAATGTAAAGGTCAAATCATCCCTGCTCAATTTTTTTTTACCATGGGTGTAATACTGCAGGTGTAGGGTTTTATTTACCTGTGACGCCAATGCTATAGATGCGGCGAGTTCCGCTGGGGTTTTTGGGACAACGGTAGGCGTTGTGGCCGTAAATGTTGCTGTTGGGGTTTCGGTTGCGGTCGATGGTGATTGAGAGGAATTAATTTCCGAACCCCCATTATTACTGGCACCAGGGGCATTTTGTGACTCTTCAGCGTGAGATAAATATGTGAGATTCAGTAGTAAAAATGAATGTATGGCAATTTTAAGCCAGGCGTTTTGTTTTCCCATACTGTCAAGATGAGTAAATTACTTGGATGACACAGATTTTTAAGGTGAAATGATTGTTTAAACAATAGGTAAACCTATATGATCTCTCTTGTCTTGTCTGGCGCACCAATATCGCTCACATATACACTTGTTTACGACTCAGTGGCCACTGACGAAAATTAGTATACCATGCAAACCGATGAGTTTTCTGCAAACATCGTTGTCGCAAAAAACACTCTTGCAATGCAATACTTTAAAATGCACACTTACATAATCGCTTTAATCCGATTGTTGAACGTATTTTTTATGTACACTATATATATGTATCTACACAAATAATTGGTGCCTTGCAGGAGTGAATGTATAAATTGTACTAACTTTTAAAAAAACTAGTGAAAAAAGCAAAAGTGAACGATTCGAACGTGTCTTCGTCGGCATGTCAAGACCAAAAGTCCTTTAGTAGACAAGCACTAGAAAAAAGAAGGAAAAAGAGTTTATTGCAATCCCAACAAACAACGCGCTTATGTGGCATTTCGATGAAATGCAACGCAACATGGTTGCATTTTGAGCAGTAGCTTTCGTTTACGGTAAGGTCCATGGCCCAAACGTGGGAATTGCACAATATCTTGTTTGATGACTCGCCTATTCTACCATATACACATTTATTACATCATGAAGAAACGAGCAGGTTAAGATTCTCAGTTTGTAATTTAAAGGGGTACTACAGACAGGAGTGTACGTAATTTAACGATACTAAAGGACACCACATACCACGCCAGACACAGGAGTATTTGGCCAACGTAAAAAATGAACACTTGTGGAAATTGAAGGTACAAACGAACACTTGTTGTAATGTACCCATACACGACGAGTATTTATATAGTACATATAATAACGTATGATTCATGTGAGTAAACTATAAAACACAGTGTTTTATCATCACATTCTGCTGTAATCAACGAAAAATTACATGTACTTTAATAATAAGCATGGTTAAAGTTATTATAGCCATCATCTTTAGCCCAGACACGTTAACATGTTTATCAATCATTATTACAAATCTTCATTCGTCATCGTACTTAATGTGTAATACACACACGATCAAGCATCACTGCCAATTGTGTATCGTGTGGATCATTAAAATAAAAACACAAATTCCCAATACAATTTAGCAAAACGAATTTAATCAGTAACAATAGTCGAATGCTTTATTGTAAAAAAAACTGTGCCTTGATTGCAGTTTGTACACAGTGCACTTTTGACTTTACAAAATGTGACTGAATATAACAGAAACAGGTCGTTGTATTTGTTGTTGCATTGTCAAAAATTGTCACGTATTTACTTACAACTTATGCAAATTTTAGTTTATGTGATCACACTAGCTAAATAGATTTTCGTCCTCATCACTCACACTGCAGATTCAAACGAAACTTTAAAAAAGCATGTGTGGTTTTTAGGTAATATTGTATTTTGTTAAATTAGTTGCAACTGCAAAATGAGATGAATTGGTAAATTCTGTTGGGGTGATTGTCGGCGGGATGCAAAAATATAAAATGACTTACCTGAATGCATACGCTTTACATTTACAAATTTAGTATAAGTGATGAGGTATGTAGGCGTAAGTTGTATGTAACTGTGTGTAAATGCAATTTGTTTTGGCCATTTGTTGGTAGTGACTGTAAATGGAGATAATATGCTCCAGTTAGTGCAAGGAAACTAGTACAAACGTATCATCATGTTGATCACACCTTGTATTTTCTCGATATTCGTTGTGGTTATTATGAGAAAAATTGTACTTTTGGAGGTACTATTTTGCTATCCTTCTTTATCTATGTCAGCGTTATATAAATAGGTATCACACATATCTTGTCTGCTTATTGCGGATGTAAAAACGAAAAATAAATTGTAGACGTTGATAGACCAAATACAAATTATATCTTCAAAGGAGTGTTAAGCGTAACATTGTTTCATTTGTTTCCTTCATAATTTAAAAAGTAATGATTTTAATAGCAAGTCAGGAGTATAAGGGCGCGTCCAAAATAAAAACGATTTTCACATTCCTCGTCAAAGTATGTTAAATATAGATTTATTAAGTACAATTCAACCTTTAAGGGACAATAAAATTTAAATCTTATGAAGTTATTCAACACAAAAGTTAGAAAGATAAATTTTTAAACTGTCAGTCATTCTATATAAAATTTTCTGGTACAAAAGGAACTGAATAAAAAATTAGAAATTAGGACCTGAATAAGTAGAAATTCTCATTCTATTTATACTTTTTGTAGATTTTATGACTAATAACTCTACTGTCAACACTGATTCTATTATCATTCTGGTACATTCTTTAGTTAACGAGCAACCATGCATAGTTTGTTCATCTAATGAACCTGGTAACATGTAAAAATTTGCAGAATCTTTGTAGTTTAACCTATAGGCGTCTCATGTTTTCTGTAGAATGCTTTTCAAAAATTATTTTTAACTTTCATCATCATTAAGGGTGGTATATGATGGATGATTATACTGAAACTCACGATTCTTGTTACCTACCATCGCACAATAGAGCATGTCGTGCGCGTGCATATGAAAGTAACAACAAGAGAAACGAGAAGTATTGGGGAAGTAATTCAGAGAGTCTCCTCCAGATTAGCGTCTTCATTGTCAGTCAGTTATTTTGTCATGATTTTTCAACATTACATTGACGCCACAACAGTGCTAATTGTCAATTTATTACAATCTAGTGTTTACCGACGCATTCGCATATAAAATAAAATAATTAAAAAAATACAAAATAATTTAGTACGGTGTTACCAGTAGCTAGTGCCTACAGTAACTTTATTTCAAATTTTGGTAGAAAGGTAATTGAAGTACAAAGGACTGAATCCATCAAAGGTTTGAAATCATGTACATTAAATTAACTTCAGCAACCAACAACTATCTTTACAAATGAGGGAGATTCAACAAACAAAATGCTGAGTCTCGCCACTCCTCCCACCTCGTTGTGGATAATATAAATATACATGGGTTTTCTATGATCTTCTGTATACAACAAAGACGTAATATACTAACTAATCAGGCAGTCAACATCAGAAAAAATAAACAAATTTTTTTGAGATTTTTGGAGTTTTCTGAGGAAGCACATTTTGTTTCCACGATAATTACAAGGTATTTAA